>SRMA01027221.1:237427-273748 GCA_007224835.1 Danionella cerebrum
CAATACATTATTTTAATAATACATGTAATTGAAGCGATTTTATCCAAAGATAGTTACAATGTTAGTATCAATGTTACAATGGACACAATATTTGATGCACCTCTAGCCTTGTCTGGATGTCAAATCAAGAAGTCACAATGCACTACCAACAGAGCCATGGTAAAAAATAAAGGAACATAAAGTTTACAAGATTTAAAAACATGGAAATGAAATGTATTAAACACTTATTAAATTCAAAGATCTATGCTACGTTATGCTAAAAGCTCTGACTTTAGATCTCAAAACTAACTGAAAGAAAACAATAAACCACTACTTCTACACTAAATCTTAGTCAGTAAAGAATAATTAAAGCTAGCATCTCTGATGTAATTGTTCACTCACCTGGATATTTGCAACACTCTGATTGGTAGATATACATCCCCCTTCTGTGCCCACTGAAGATCCATTCACCAACAAAATCCCCAGTTTTCGTGCTCAAGCTTGACGCTTCTAAACAAGTCAAATGTTTGGCAGCTTTCCTCACACAGGAACCTCAAGAATGGGCATCACAGACAATAGAGTCAGAGTTACCTCCTCACATTTATCTAGAGCTGCTCTCCGATCAACCACAGTTGTTGCCCACAGCACATTCACCTCCATTATGATAAATGCAATGTATATAAAAATAATCACAAATGAAACTCTAAAACCAAAGATTAAAAGTGCTGTTAAAAGCAGACATGTGCGAGAGCGATCTGCTCTGCTCTTATTTGAATCACACAGCAGGAATGTGTGACACAGATATTTCACAAAACATAGAGATAGACCTTTAATTTAACAGTTAAAATGTAATCAAAATTTTTGCTGTATCCACTGTAATAGAAAAGACTTTAAATGTTCTAAAATGTCCCATGCATTTAAATAGCTATAAACCACATAAACCAATAGTTTTAATTGTTCAAATTGTTCTTTTTGACACATTTATTACAGCCTGGCACAACAATCTCAACCTTTATTAAACTTTAAAAGTTGGATGGCAAAAGTTGCCGGTTATTGTGTGTGTGTGTGTGTGTGTGCGTGTGTGTGCGTGTGTGTGCGTGTGTGTGTGTGTCATGTTTTAAACTATTTAAATGTAAAACTGTGGATATAAATATAAAATGTACTGTTTTTGAGTGGTTGTATAGATTGGTTGTATGGAATAGTGAATAATTTATTTACATTTCATTAGAAAAGTACCAATGACAAACAGGAAAATAGCATTTCAGTTTAATTTTTTTCTTAGTTTTCCGTCTGTTATATGTTATAGAAGTAGATGTAAGTGCTCATAAAGCTTTTTTTAAAGTTTTAACATTCACAAGGAAAAGGGGGGCATCATAAATGTGGCAAAGCCTTTTCTACTACTATTTAATACTAGTTTGCTCGTCTGTCTGGAGGTGGGCACAGTGATGTTGATGGTCGAAGCATGGGTCAATAGCTGAACCACTTTTAATTTCATTGTGCTGAATACATGTATTTCTAAAAAGGAGATTTGAAAATATCTGTGTGCTTGTTTTTATTAAATTAAATATGTATTTGTTTTTCCTCAAAATCAAATAATTTCATGAACTATTGCCATCCAGAGATTTGCTGTACAACTATAGGCAGACCAGATTCATGAAGCCTCAAAAAACGGTTTAATGATTAACTGTGAGGAGGGATCTGTGTGGGGAAAAAACATTCTCAACACGACAGCTGACGAACGGATGAATCATCCCTGAAATTCAGTTTTAGCACAGGCACTAACCTATGGACCTGATCAGAGAAATGCAACTGAAATGAGGGGTAAGATCCAAACTTCTGGAATCGATGAATATTTAAAAATGTTCTTGCTAAAACTGTTAAAGCTGAAAAATAACAAGCAAACTTTTTTCCTTTTTTTCAAGCAGGCGTTGAGATTTATCTGGGAACATGGTGACTCTGAAGCACTTGATTGTTATGGATAATGATGAAGACCACGTTCCTCTATTAACGGAAGCAGGCATTTTGGAGAGCCCAACCACACAACACTGTAGGGCAGAGTCCAGGGATTTCTTTATAAGCCGGTGAGTTAGTCAGAGATAAGCACTGACACACAAGAAACATGCACGCTCACACCTGTAGATGTAGACATTCTAACAAAGGCTTTGTATAGAGCCACCAAAGAGCTAAATACTTAAAAATGCCAACCACAGATTCCTAAACAGATTTTTAAACTGTATCTGTGTAATGCCCATCAATGTCAATATTTTCTTTCTATCCATCCATCTTTTTTTACTAGGTTCACAAGGAACACAGTATCCGGTATAACAGAAACACTATATAGACAGCCATCTAGCTCTGTATTCAAAGTTTTTTACTAAAGTAATTTGAAATAGATGTTTAAATAAGAATAATTTAATTGAATTTTAAAAAGAATACTGACAAAAAGAAAAGTGCATTAAATTCTTTTTTTTTTTGGCCGTATTACGCACAACCCCCCCCCCCATCACCTAAGTCAATGACAAGAGACCGCTACATTAGTCTTGATCAACATTTTTTTTTTATTAAAAAAAAATTCTACATGGAGTACTACTTTTTAATGAATTTGAATGTTTAATCAAATAATATCTCTCCTGAAAAAGTCATAAAACACACTTAGATTTCATTTGTAGGACACGTTTTGAGATGTAGTGGGGACAATCAGCATTACTATTCAAGTGAGGGCATAATTTGTCATAATGGGGGCTACACTTGTCTCCAGATTAAAGGAAGGGACCTATGCCAGAAAATTGGGTTTGTGGCTTTCCTGTGGCTCAGTCAGTAGAGCTGATGTTAAAATCCTTGAATTCCAAGTTGCTTTGGATTAAAGCATCTGCCACGTACATAAATGTAAATTTTATGTAAATAAACGTGTCATAAAACGTATTAGAACCTTTTTATCATTCAGTGACGTACCTTAAAGGCCAAATACAATATTAAACATTTTTATTTTAGCTTGATGTTAACCCTAATAATTCAAATATGATGTGTAGGTTTATATAAGGTTAGTCGTTTTGATGGACACTGGACACACTCTCCCTATAGCATTACAGATTTCACCACATCATATTCATGTAAATAGGCGGCATGGTGGTGCACTGGGTAGCACTGTGGTCTTCCAGTTAGAAGGTTGTCTGTCAACTTGCCAGTGACCTTCCTGGAAGGAGTTTGCATGTTCTCCCAGTGCTTGCGTGGGTTTATCCCTGGTACTCTGGTTTCCCCCACAATCCCAACACATGCGACAGGTTAATCTAAATTCCCCTTAGGTGTGACTGTGTTGTGTGTGTTGCCCTGCGGTGGACCTGCCCAGGGTGAACCCCCACCTCTCGCCTATGTGCGCTGGAGATGAATGAATGTATTTTCCCAGAGGAAACGTTTTTATGCAAATGTCATATTCATTTTTCAGGAGAAACAACTATATTTTGAGCATTTTTCTGCTGTTGGGCTGTTACTCTGCTATTCTGGTCCCTGCATATCTGCCAACACCCGAGCCCATCTGGACTAATGAGAGCTCAGCTGAAAATCAGGTATGGTCACTCAGTGCATGTCTGCAGACTAAAAACTCAGTTGCCATTTTCTGTATGGGTATGTCAAGTAGTGATTTGTGATTTAGTGAATTAGATAAAGATTTACTGACTGAACCACAAGAACATTATATGATATAATAGTTACAATAAGATTCGATGTACATAAGTTCAGTGTTTAATATTGAAGTTGAGTATTAATATGGAATTAACCTTTTTTCTTATTTATGAACTGATCAAAAGGACTATAATGTCAAACTACAGTCTAAAAAGTTGAGCCTAGAGTGGTTTCAAGTCAAAGTGAGCTAGGATCGGTGCACCAAAAATCTTAAAAGATCAGAATCAGAATTTAAGATCACAAAGCAAGCTTTATGAAAATATATTTCAAATCAACAGACACTTACTACACTTTCCATAAAATCTATTAACTTTATTTGAGTTCTCAAATATCACTGTGTTTTTCTCCTTTAGGATATATTTATCTGTTTAAATTTCTTATCCACATAACCAATCATTTATGAAAGAAAATCTTAAAATGTTACATTTCCCAAACTAATCTTAACAATGTCCCTTCTTACTCTCCTTAGGCTCTTCTGAACTTTTCAGCATCCCTACTTGCCCAAACTTGCCAGGTGGGCTGGAGTGTGGAGCAGGTTAGGACACTGACAACTCCAGCTGGCCTCCTAGAGATCCCTGTGTTCCTAGAGAATGCCACAGATGACTGGGCACTGCCTCCTCCTCTGGGCCTGCAGGGAAGCGAAGAGGTGGCAGCTGAAGTGCTCAAAGCTCTGCCATATACAGATATCCCAACCGGCCCTGAGAGCTGCAGGAGATGTGTGGTGGTGGGTAGTGGGGGGATTTTACGTGGCAAGAATCTTGGGCCTCATATAGACCAGTACAACATCATCATCAGGTAAGTGTAGTAACTAATAAAACCGTCAGTCACATGTTCATTTATTGCCTAAAATGCAACACTGAAATAAAGAAATGAGTTAAGAAAATGTAACAAGTATATATTATTCTTTACTGCAGAGTAAACAATGCTCCGGTTTTTGGATTTGAGAGCGATGCTGGCTCCAGAACAACCATCCGGCTCATTTACCCAGAAGGAGCTCCTTCCAACATGCAAGAGTACGAGAGGACTGATTTGGTGGCTTTGGTTGTGTTCAAGACTTTAGATTTGGCATGGCTGACCTCAGCAGTGACCAAAGAGCCTTTGGTGGGTAACACTATAAATTCTGTCCAAACAAAAAGCTCAGAGCAACAATAACCAGTAGAAATTATTTTTTATCACCTTAAATTATATTATATTTAGGGACGCAGCATTACCACTTTTTAAAAGACTGAGTACGAGTACCAGTATTTATTTTCTCCCAAATGGTTGCTGAAAGCTAATGTTACTACTAGAGCCACATTCTCCACACTGATTTTTTTGGTTTAGTTTCAGATATTTTACCTTAGTACTGCCTTTTGTATCTCCTCTTAATATTTTCTGCATATGTTTGCCATCCCGTGGGTCATCACCATTAATTCTGAAATATTTCCACACCGATGAGCCTGTTGATGCTGACAGAGTCTCTGTGCACCAAAAGTTCTGTCGATGACATTGCAGGGTATCTGCCTTTGGTATCGGAGTGTTTTTACAACTACGAATACGGCTACATGAGCTCAGTATCGGGCCCGATACCGATAGCAGTATCAGTGCATCCCTAATTATATTAGTATATTAATTTGCCATTATTTTGAAATACATTACTTAATAGAATTTTTTAATAAAATGTTTAAACAAAGTAAATGACAACTAGCGCTGGGTGCTTTCTATTAAATCATAAGACATTTTGTATTTATTGTATCAAAGATTTGCTAGATCTCCAGTAAAGCTTAAAGTTTTTATTTTCAAACATTTTTCTGTGCCATTTTAAAGCATATAATTATCATTTAGACCTTTTTGGTAGATAGAAAAATATTTACCCATAAAAAAGATAAGGTATAAACAGGGGTTTTTATTTTTATTCACTGCATATTGACTCATTTTTGCATGTTTAACCAGTCATAGTCTTTACAAACCTTTCATTTAAACTATTTTGGTGTAAAAATACATATTATATTATATGATATGGCTTAAAGCACAACTTGCTAGTAAAAAACATTATTCAAGTAATATTTGATGTGAATCACATCCAAAAATGGCTCACCATTTCCCGTCTGCATCTCTCTTTAGAGCTGGTGGTCAAAGCTGTGGTTTTGGAAAGATGTTGTAGATTCAATACCTCTTCAGCCAGAAAATGTTCGCATCCTGAATCCTGAAATCATGTACAGGACAGGACAAGTTCTGCAAACATATGCAGAGCAACAGAGAAAGGTCAGTAATGAGATCATGCGTTATTTACAATCAAATATAACAAATAGTTTGTCTTTGTAATTAACTAGTAAACAGATACGCTGTTAAAATCCATCATAACATATGCGCATTTCTGTGAGTTATTGACATGTGCAAGGACAAGCTCTGGGTCTCTGTAGAGAGTCTGTACAGAAATAGATGCAAAATGGACCAAATTATGAACTTTTCGGGCATACGTTTCGCTCATTTGTGTTTACTAACCAAAACACGGCAACATAACAGCAAAAACAGTACAGTAATAGAGATCAGCTTCAAAAGTGCATTGACAGCAGTATTTCATGCGTATTTCTTTCACATTGCATTACAGCTGGTCATGGCGAAGGGAAACACCGGCATATTTTATAAGTCATAAAGAAACTATGTATAGTTTTGTTTTTACATGATGGGAGCTCCATGCTCTACAAATGACAATGAATAGAACTATTTGTGTCCCCAGGTTAACCAAGGAATGCAAAAACAGATTTTTTTTATATAATCACCATTTTAAAGACAGAATAGACCAAAATGCTGCTGTTGTAGCTTAAAAACAATCAATTATGAAAAAATATCGTTTGATTTTATGCGTTTCATTTAAAACATTATACATATACAGAATGATTACTTGCTCAGATTAATTTCCCTACAAACCTGAATCTGCCCAAATTAAGGAAAAAAAACCTTTTCTTTAAAAATCACTTCTTTTAAATGTTTTTCCCCCCAGTATCAGTATAATTATGCTATCATTTCAAATCCTTGATGAACTTCTCAAAATACCATTTTATTGCTACCCATTACATCACCTTACCTCCACGTATGAGGAATAATTCCACTTCCTTTGGTATTTTAACTTGTGAATAGTGAAATTAATTTAAAAAGAATAAAAAAAGTTATTTCTGAGAGGCTATTTTTTACATTTGACACATTACCACCAAAAGGTTGTTTTCCCGGTGTTCTATTGATTGTTTTCTACCTTAATGCCCTAATCAATCTACAAATCAAACTCAAAAAAGCATCAAGGTTTTAAATAAACAATATAGCTCAATAAACTAAATATAATACATATGACACAAATCTTTAAAAAAACTTCCACGACGAACAGAATAAATCAAAGAATTATGGTAATACATTTCAGATTAATTGATGAAATCTGGGTAGAAACAAATATAGCTATAATCTGATTAGATCCAGACACGCATGGCCAAAACACTTGCCTGGTTTCTTCTAGGGACTAATAAAAAGTTCACTGAGATCAGTTTTGTTTTGTACTTGTCAGATGGTGCCGACTCTGGGAATAACAGCAATGGTTCTGGCCCTGCAGCTCTGTGACGAGGTGAGCATCGCTGGCTTTGGATATGACCTGCAGCATCCTGGAGCTCCGCTGCATTACTACGGCTCTCTCCGCATGGATGCCATGATGTCTCAGGTGGTTCACGATGTCAGCGCAGAGACCATCCTTCTGAGAGAGCTGGCTAAAGCAGGAGCAGTGAGAGACCTCACAGGTGCTCTGTGAAAACTGCAGAAACTTGAAAACAAATCAATGAGGAGCTTCTCAGATACATTTCATATGAAATCACATTAACAAAAGATTGCAAATGATTGAAATCTGAATTATTACTTCATTTCTATTTATTCTGTAAGATACATCACATGTGTCCTACAGCTTTTTATTTTTTACATCAAATGAAACAATCATTCAAAACATGCCAATCCTTTGTTGTATCTCCAATAGAGGCAAATGTTTTGCATTTATGTAAAAAAAAAAAACATGATAAATCGAAGCTTCAAAAGTACTTTGAAGAGCCTTCCTTTGTTGTCACTGCTGGATAATCAAACTGTAAACTGTGCTTAAAACATTGTTGTCACTTTTAGAACCCAGATCTGTGTTTAAGACTTTAACTCAATGGGTATTTAAATTATAGAGATTGTCTGTTGAGGCATTAATAAGCCAGTCAAGATGTAGATGATTTTTCAAATAAATCGATTCCAGATTTAGTTTGGTACTTAGTTATTTACAAGCAGGAATTCAGAATGAATAGCATGCTTCTAGACAGAAAGTGAACATCAGTTAGAGATTAACAGGAGTCCAGTGATGGGTGAAATTATATTACTTTTGACAGACTGCCTCTTTTATGTACTGTATTTGTTTTCCCATTTTTCTGATTCCACTGGTAAAATGTGCATTATTAAAGTAACCCCAACAAGCATCTTTTAGTGTTGTTTTTGCCTAATTCTGACAGACAGGTGAGGGTTGGTCAGCAGGGGTATACAGTGAGCTTTGCAAAAAACACAAAGTGATTCAAAGATTTTGTTTTTCTATTTTAAGATTAATATTGCATTTAGAAAGTTACTAATGGTGCAGTGTTAGTACAGATTTCTCAAATATTTATTATAAATTCTCATAAACTTTATGGTGTTTGTGAGAAACCAATTAGCGTTTTTATGTTTTCACATAAAAGCGGATAAACACAAAAAAACCTAAACTTTTCAGAACTCAAAATGCTTTTGTTTGTTTGAAAACTAATTTTAGTTGCCCAGGTGTTGTAAAAACTATAGTAAAGAGTGTAATTTAATAATGGTTTCTTTTTCTTTGAATTTAATAATTGTATATCTTGGACAGTTTTTGCTGAGGTGCCTTTATATGAATATTCAAAACGAATCAGAGCAGTGAATGATTCATGCCGAACAGTCAGCCAATACACTGCTGAAAACTATTTTATTATTGTATTTATAAAATCTACAAAGTTTTTTTCAAAGGATGTATATTGGTAGAACTCTTATAACTGAGCAAATAATGAAAATAGCAAATCCTGGCTTAAAATGAAGAAAGCAATTTCTGCTATTAACAACTTAATCAAGCTATTCGTACGCTTCGGCATTAAGGAAATAGTGAACACAGCCATTTTATTGAATCAGTTCAAAGTGATCTCCTCTATACAAAGAACTGTTCAAAATTATAATACTTTTGCAAAAATTCAAGGTCACAACAGATCAAGGTCTTTGACTGTGAAATAAACTTTATACACAGCTGCAAATTGTGTTTTCCGGTTATATCAGCCTTATCTTGAGGGAAACCATCACTATGATCATCTGCAATTGATTGGAAGCAGGAAAAGGATCAACCCCTAACCTCCAAAACCGTAATATTTGATTATTCACACATTTCCACATATTTTAATTTTGTTATCTTTACATGATTCAGTAAGTAAAAAAAAGATGACAGAGTATTATTGAAATATCTGGAAATGTACACCATCATAAAATAAAAAGGAAAAAAAATAATAAAATGTTTTAAAAGCAAAACTACATTTTTGGACTGTAGTTTTCATTTGGTAGAGGCTATTGAAGTAATATTGTTAAAGTAAACTTGATTTCTTTACAAACTAATAGCTGCTCATTTCAAATGACTAATCAAACCCTGGAGTACTTGGACTGCTAACAAATATATTTCTTCTCACTTACAGTGGTTCTGCTCATCAACCTCACAAATACAAGTTTAAGAAAGAAAGAAACGCTTGTGCAGAAACATAGATTATACATCCTGCAGCAAAAGAAGAAAGTGCACTTCAATATACGGGTCATCTTTGGCTGTGTGTCATAAGAGTGGGATTTGGGTGGGCTCTCGCAGTTTCTGGGCCAGCTGGCTGCAGTGCTGAAGAATAAATTCAGTAGGGATCACACCCAGGTGAACAGTCAAGAGTTCGTAACACTTCACCACCTCATTCTGATGCTTTTTGCTGTAGTACCAGAGGAGTTTCCTACAGTGCCATCACAACAGAGAAACAAAACAAGTTCAACTGCTGCAACATTTAGAGGTACTAAATCTAATTAAAAATAGTCACTTTGTTATCACTAATATTTGTTATACCTCTTAACTTACTGATAATCATATTGTGACTTTTAGGTTTTTTTAGGTTCTAAAATTCGATACACACATATTTATTGAGTTACAGCCAAATTAGCAAAGTTTTTCTATATTTTAAAGAGCTTATATTGAAAGTAGTGTCAATGTTTGTCAATGATTAGAAACATCACAATCAGCTGTTTTTCCTTGCTTTGTATCTTCATTTTATCTCAAAGCTCAATAAGCGCCAGATTTAGTGGAAAATGCACTTGAAAAATTAACTTGACCAATCCACGGCACAATGTTTGGCAATAGATAACACTATTTTTTATACTTTCAACAGAAATAATTTTCATACAAACTCTTTCTTGAAGAAAATAACACATTTTATCTCAATTGTCCTCAGTGGTTCATAATGTTTAGGATCCAGACTATTCAAGTCTCTATCACTGATATAATAACATATATAATGACAATAATATAATATTAATAACATTTTAATAATATTAACAAAATCTCCAAATGCATCCCTTTACATATGCTTTGGTTTTTCACCACCATGTATTAAAACTACTTTATACGTATTATATTTATATTTCTACATATGAAACTTCCAGAACATTTGCTGTTAATAGAAAAATATAATGTAAAAAACTTTGGGAACTGACATCCCCTTTTCCATTTACAATAGTTTAGAACGTGGAAAACTATGTATGACCAACCCCCTAAAAAATGCTAAATAGCCAGGTCTAAAAGATAAAGGCTTTAAATGGAAGTTACTGGCTAACTGAGGCTAACCAATTTTTGTTCATTAACCTTCAAACGAACACAGAGGTTTTTGCAAGATGTTGTCATACCTATGATAATCAAATGTGAGCATTCCTATAGGAGCACCAGGAATGTCTGTCACTTCCAGTTTGAAGCCCTGTGAAAGAAGCCCAGTCAGAACTGACGGAAATAGATTCTTTCATACAATTATCCAGAGTAAAGTAAATATAAAACGTGAGTTACCATTTCATTTTCAAACCACAAGAAGTAACAGTAGAAGTAGTCCCCATCTCTGAGGGTGACAGTGGTGTAACCTTTGTGAAGATACCATCGCGTTTCTGCAACCAGTCTCCAAACCTGCACAAGTTCATGAACAGATTAGATTATATATGAAAAAAAACAAAAACAAATCATTGTCCGAATGTCTGGCAAAATTCTAATATCTCGAATGTACGTTTTTAAGGGTTCTCATACGATTGATAAAAAACAAACAAAGCTGTGCAAAAAGCACCTTATCCTTAATGAAGTCTACGAGATCTCCCTTCCCCAGCTCAGAGATAGACCGATCGGTCACAGTTAGAGAAGGTGCTTTCATGTGTCCACTCGAACGATCTATGAAGATGAAGTGGATGAGACCAGGGAACTCTTCAAGGTACGTAAAATGGGAAGGTTAAAGTCCATCACCATGACACAGAACAGATATATAACAGTCAGAGAACAACGGGACTCCATCAAAGATTAAGCCTCTTCGTGCATCTCAAGGTAGAAAAAAGGATATGACACCAAAGTGATATTTCCCTTGCTTTTCACAAGAAGAAAGTCCTTCCAGTCCTTCAACTTCTCTCTGAAACAAATGTGAGAATATCAAACCTTTTAATGCAAAAACGTTTGAAAATAAGCTTCAGGAGATTAAATCTGTTCAGACATACTGGGCCATGTTTAGAGTCCGCTCTAGCAAAGAAGGTGACAATCTCTGACTGACACCCATGCACGCGGCTGCAAAAAACTGCCTGTACACACCACACAACTGAGTCTTCATGTTTCGGCAAAAGGGTAGTAGTCTACAACACAAGAATGAGGATTATAAGTAGATATGAAAACCTTTCAAATTCAAATATATATATACAACACACAGCAATACACAATTACAACAATCATGGAGCAAATATGAGAAATATCGTCTAGGCCAGGAGGTTAAAATATGTATAAATCAAACTCTCCACCTCATTCTGAGAACAAGAGATTGAGGTACACATGCTCTGAGTGCACCAATGTTAGCTCTGCACATCTTAGCGAAATGTTACATTAACCTGCTAATATTGAAGCCACGAGAGACGGGATTGTAATGAAAAGAAAGGAAAAAGGTTTATTTATTGCACAGATAGGTTGTAAAGGAAAAACATTCATTCACGGGGAAGCCATTGTCTCTGTTTGCTGCATTGAGCTCCACTATCCTGGTCAGTATTGAGTCAAAGAGACCACCAGGAAGCCGACAGGCATGGTCTCACTACAACTCACTATTACCCCGGAAGCACATCACCTCATATATCTAATCATATATTTAACATAACTGGCTTAACATTATTTAGAATTATCGTTCATATTAATATTATATGTAATATTAGTTCATTCTAACTAAGTGGGTAATTCTTCACCTAGTGGAAGAATTACATGAAACTAGACCCAGGCAACTGTTGATTTAAAGTCTTAGAACTTTTAAATCTAGATTTATTTTACAATGACAATTTAAACATTCAAATAGTTTCAATATTTGTCAATAAAATTGTTTGTAAAGGTTGTATCATGAGCAGAGTGTTTCATTAGACCCCAAGCTTAAACTCCTTCAATAATCGATTTTTGCATTTCAATAAAAACTCCTTCTAGATTCACACACTAAACGCATGCGTGATTCGAAGTTCGAGCTTTCGGAGAGAAGACACAAGGCCTTTTTATTCAAAGGCTTGTTTATTATTTAAAGGCTTGTTTATTATTCATTAGTAACAAATAAAGAAATTATGAAACTACACTTACTCTCTTGTGAATCCAATCCCTGATCGGCTGAAGGCCTTGTTTTTAAAGTCAGTCCAGACAGTTTGAAGTTGAGAAGTCTGAGCACAGATGGGATGAATCAAAACAACATAAATTATGTCGTTTTAAATATATCTGTGACTGGCTTCATGCTCTTTGCTATGAAAGTGTACCCATTATTAATGTGTAATACTCATCAAATAAATACATTTTGTGGTATAAAGTTTTGAATAATATTCATGAGCACTTATGGGTGTGTACCAAAATTTTGAAGAGCCAAATTTGAAAGTCCATTTCCAAACATGTATGTTACTTTTGTTTACTACAAAAAGTGATTATTCAAGCATTTATTTGTGTACAGAGTATCATCAGTGTTTCATAAAATTAGAATCTCCTGACAGAATTATGGCTTCTTGTGTCCCAATGTAGTCTGATAATTCATGCGAAACAACTGCCTCAGCATTGAATAAAATGCTGAATAAAAAGTAAAATATGTATTCATAGAATGCAATTGGCTAATCAACAGAAAACAAATCAATATATTTGTTTTGTTCTTTGTATAAGTTCTTAATATGTGTAACAAAGGGGCAGTGTATCCTGCAGACCCAGACAATCGAACTCAAGAATACATTTTGTAAATGTTTATTCTTTATACCTAATCTCTTGTTTGCCCCAAATAAGCATCAGAGAAGCATGCTGCACATCTCCATTTGAGGATATTTACTGAAAATTATTGAGCTTATCTATATATTGTGCTGCATGTGTGAGGATGCCATCATCTCAGAAGGGGCTTACCGACAGTATGCAGAGTCCAACTTGAATATGCAAATCTTGCCCAATCAGAAACAACTTCCAAAAGCTCATGCTAAACACTGATGCAAAAATTATGATCTTTTAATGGACATTCATTAACAGCACAAATAAAATGCCCATAATCTTTTTAAATGTAAAGCCAAATATTAAAATTAAATAAAATTCAATGTACAATTAATTTAGGGTTTTTGCTAATGATAACACATTTGCTTGTGAGTGTGTCCACTAACATGAATGTCCATTACAGCCAGGTCTTTGATGAACTTGTCCAGTTTTCTCCGCAGCTCTTGTACAGAATTTTGACCCCGAACAGCAGCAGCCCCTTCATGGCCCTCACACAGCCCCTTTTCCAGCTTCCCAAAGAACTCTAGAAAGGTGTACACAGAAACTGCCATCTGATTGTTTGGAACCTGTTGATATTCATAAAGAAAAATGGAGTTTGAAAACTTATGGATAGATTTGTTTGAGACCATTTATTAGATTATTCAGCATGATTTAACATGTTTAAATATATTTATGCATCATGTACTATTAGATTCATTAAGAAACTACATGGATAAAAGTAAAACAGATCCCCTGTAAAACAAAAAAACACCTTTGTAAGCAGCACTAGCGTGATCCCAGGCCAGAGAGACAGACTGTACATGGAGTGCGGTATCATCCGATACTCTTTAGCTTCAAGGAAAACTCTGGTTGGTGCTGAGGGGTCAGAGGTCAGGACTTCAAGAGTTTGCAGGCTGTCCTCTGCCATCTAAAAAAAAAAATATAATAACTTTTGTAAATGCAAAGATCAAAGATAAATACGATAAAGTCAGTAAGAAAAAATATTGTCTGGTCAAATTTAGGCTTCAGTGCAGTGTAAAAGAATGCTGAATAATATATATAACATATATACATATTTTATTTTTATACAAAAACCTGTAAAAATACAAAAACAAAAACAACCTTATTGAAAAGTTATTAATTCATTTAATTAATGAATCAATTTAATAAATTATTTTAATTAATTAATCCCATACTTTAAGAAGTGGCAAAATTCTGCATTATCGTCAATGGAAATGCATTTAAAAACCATGAAGTCCTTATTGATAAACCTAAATGCAAAAAAGCAGTTGATGGGCCCCTTTCACCACAACTGATTCTCATGCCACAAAGAAATGGATACATTTAGTTTAAAATTCTCTTTAACTAAACATAACCATTTTCTGTTTGGCAACACAAGAGGAGTAAAAGATCACCTGAACATCAGGATCCACAAACTCAAAGACAGGAAGAGTTTCATTCCTGGGCGGAACTGGATAAAAAGATTATTTTCATGGAAAAATATCACATATTTACAGAATATCAGCAATATTGTTGCAATTAACTGTTTGAAAGTTTAATCTACATAAATCTTTTGTTACCAGATTCTCGCTGAGGAGGAGAGGTCTCCGGTGTGTAGAACACATCAGGTCCTGAATTTCTTCTCTAAAAATGCACAGAACTTTAATAATACAATCAGAAAAATAGCAATGACTGCACATTACAGTCAACAATGTTTAAGAAAAGCTTGGTGATTACAAAAATCACCTCCAAAGTCTACATTAAAAATTCTTTAAGGTTTAAGTTCTTTTTAACTTCTTTTAGTTCCCATATTGAGCTATATAATTATTTTAAGATTTAAACTATGTTTTAGTGTTTATTTCTACTGTTTTAGTGTTTATTTATTTATTAAAAATACATCAATATATTTATTCAAGCACATTTGTGTAATTCTATATTCCTTTGCTGGGAGCTCCTTCTATCTCCTCCCAAACCTTTAACCCTCACCTGCTAACCCATCAGGTTAAGAGCTGCTCCCCTGCCCTTCTCTATGCAGAGCTAACATAAAGACCCAGAAGGGAAGTAAATCCTGTTTTTGATTTTCTACAGGAAAAGATTATTTGGAAGAAATGGTTGGGTTTATAAACAAGAAAGAAACATCTTTATTTGTGAAAGTCAATTTTGCACAAGACTGCTTCACCAACCGAACCAAGGTTAGAGAGTTGCAAATTAGAGCCCAACGTAGTAAAAACAGCAGTTTAGGTAATACTAGGTGTGGATGTTAATGTTAAAGTTACAAGTAAGTAACATAATTAACTTAATAAATCTTGATAATAAATCTTTTTTTTTTTATCTATTCTCCCCACATTTGAGGATTAGAGAAGAAAGTTTTCAGATTTTATAAAAGGTTGCTCTGGGTTTATGAGTTAAAAATAATTTTTATAAAGAAACACTTTTTAGTTACACTTTATGGGTATTTAATAAAGTTTTATTTAATTGATTTTATTGTTCGCAGAATTTTCAGAACTGTCAGGCCATTGTCCATTAAAATAGCAACTCAGGGTTTAAAATATTAAACCCATACAATCTAACATGACCAATTTATGTGCAAAATATAAATGTCCCAAGTCTTAAACAATAAACAACACTTCATCAAGTTCATTAACTTCTTTTTAAACATTTTAGGTGTATTAAAATCCATTTAATAGGAGTTTCGAAGGAGACAGAAAACAAGATGGTTATTCAAAGAAATGTTCTATTGCAAATTTTGCATTCTATCATTTAAAAAAGTACAGTGCTGGTATAAAACAAACTTTTTTAAAGACTCTGAAAAAAAATAATATGGACCCTTTCGAAATTTATAAAGAAAACATCAATATAAACAATGAGATTTTAGCTCAAACCTCAGGAGTGTTGTCTAGATCAGTTTTGCTGGGGTAAAGATCTTGGACCAGAATAATCAGAGCCAGAAGATCAGAGGTTTTCAAACTACTGGCATAACGACTGCACAAAAAAAAGACATTTCTTTGTTGTCCACAGACCAAAGTTAGTAATAAAAACACATCCTTCTAAAACAACGTATTCTGTGTACCTGGAGTAGAGGGCAAACAGTTTGGTGTGCACCAAAATGAAGGCATGCAGCACCTCCTCGCCTGCCCTGTCCATGTGACTGTTGATCTGCTGCACCAGTCGCCGCTCCAGAAACTCAATGCACTCCTCACAGAGCTTCGGATGAATCAATCTCTCCACCGCCTGAACAGAACCAAAGACAATCTCAGTCATCGACTGAAAACCACAAAGTGACACGTATTGGATAAAATCAGATCTGAAAGCACCTCCACTAAAAAACTTTGGTCATGCTCATACAAGCGGCTGTATGTTTCCAAGAGGCTTCGGAGCTTCTTCCACAGCCGGTTCCTATGCTCTGTTTCCTGAGGACGCAATCTGAGAAGAAACATTATTAGTCAATGCTGTTTGTTATGCTTAAAGAAATATGGTAAGCTCTTACTCTTTCCTCAAGAGGGCCCCACTGAGCGTCACCATCCCAAACATGATCTCATTGAGTTTCATCATCACGTAGATCTTCCTCTTCAAATCCTCTTCCTTTTCCTTTCCATCTCCATTCACAGCGATGAAGAGGCACTCATCAACCTGTAAAACATCATTGCCATCAGCACAAAAAAAATGCATCTTGAAATGTTAAGTTTTGCAGTGGTTCAGTCAGCAGAGCGTTGTACTAGCAACACAAAGACTGTGGGTTCAAACCCCAGGAAACTGACCCATTGCGTTTATTCTATGAATTGTAAGTCACTTTGAAAAAATGTTTCATTTCACATCCCCGTTCACACAATCGTTCACAGAATTTATTTCTTGCACTATAAAGTCTTCTACAGTGTTGTTTTATTTAAAATTATGGACTTCAACAAGGTCATCTCTGATCAGCTACTATCTCCTCATCTGAACACGCTTAAAAAAGGTGCTTCACTGGTTCTTTGCAAGTTTGAAGGTGCTTTATAGTACTTTTTTGCTCTAAGGAACCCCGAAAGCTCTTTTTGGTGTTCCACAAGTTCTTTGCATGCAGATTTGAAAGTGCTTTAAATATATATATATTAGGGGTGTAACGGTTCACGGTATGTATTGAACCGTTTCGGTACGGCCTGTTCGGTTCGGGACACTTGCGTACCGTTTCGGTATTCGGTATTTTTAGTAAATGATGTAAATGTATTATCAGCGCGATATTAAGCGCAGCGGAACAATGTTCCTAGGCGAGTTTCCGCACGGACGCTATTGACTGACGAGCACGAGCGCGAGAATCATATCAAAAGCGAAAGAAGCCAGAGCTTGAAGACCCTCTCACCTCACTGCGGTCTCGTGTTTGAGAACACTTTCGCTTCTCTGTTAAAATACATAACGGGGATAGACGAGTGGATAAATTTAAAGTTGTATGCCGACATTGTTCCACGGAGATAGTTTCCACACGGACGCTATTGAGTGACGAGCGCGAGTAGGAAAATTACCGGTACATGGCAAAAGCGAAAGGGAAGCCAGAGCTTGAAGACCCTCTCACCTCACTACGGTCTCGTGTTTGAGAACACTTTCGCTTCTCTGTTAAAAGACATAACGGAGATAGACGAGTGGATAAATGTAAAGTTGTATGCCGACATTGTTCAACGGAGATCGGGCAGGCAACACATCAACATTTTCTACTGCTGGAGATATTATAACCAGATATATGCTCTCTTCAGAAAATGTGGATAGGTAATCTATCCTAACTAGTTGCAGTATTTCATTTTTTATTTAAAAAAAAAATGTTTTTCTTAATAAAGAGTGCAATTTATTTAAAATATCACCCAAATGTGTCACTTTTATTTATTTTATGCAAGAATTCTATTGTGTATTGGCAGCTTTTCAAAATAAAGATTATGTAAGTTCTTATTGTTTTGTACCGAACCGAATGAACCGAACCGAACTCTCCAAGACACTGTACCGAACCGAATACGATTTTAGCGTAACGTTACACCCCTAATATATATATATAATATAAATATATATATAAATATTTTATATATATATATATAAAATTAGTTTATTTTGTTTAAAATATGACTTTTGAAAATTTAAGCTCAATAGCAACCATGATGCCATGATGGTTGATTCTAAATAGCACCTTTGAAGAAAAGTGTTAAATCCATCACTGATTGTGGAACCTTTATGCTGGATTCTGTACCCCTGCCACCAGACTCTGAGACCTTGAGTTCTAAAGGAAATCCAAAATTTACTTTCATCTGGAACATATCTTTAGACAACTCGTAAGCATTCTAGTCCTTTTGGGAAGGATTGCCAAAAGGAATGCAACAGGTGAAACCCATGTCTTCTGTACATTTGTGTGTGGTGGGTCTTGAAGCACTCCAGCTGAACTCCTTGTGAAACTCCAAAACATTTTAAGCAGGTTTTGTTTCACAATCCTCTCCACGGTTCTGTTATCTCTATTGCTTTAACAATTATTTCTACTTATGGCTGAACTTCATCTTGTAAACAATCTGATACAAAAACAAGCCCCACTTGGATTAACATTTGGTCACATGTCATACTTTCGACTGTGCATTACCTGATGTAGAACATAGATGTGATTGTTTTCTGTGCTAAAAGAGGTGTAATTGTCCCCCATTCTGTCCACCATGGTGCTGCAGGAGATGATGATTGGAGCAAAGAGAGTATTGATACTATCTTCAAAGGCAGGCAACTGTGAACACATAAAAAACCCTAAAATTAGTCCACATAAAATAATAACAAAACAGAAAATTCTTGCCAGCCATTTTCCTTCATCGGTTACCTGCGGTTATTTCCCTTGCTCACAATTGTTAATAGAATGCTGCAGTTTCATGCATGAATAGAGCAAATAAACACAAAATGCTAAAGTGTCACATTATGCAACAATAGGATGGATCTTCTCTGTCGTGGTGTGGATGTACAGACTTATATTGAACTCATTGATGAACAAGTAATGCAGCTTTAAATAACTGTTTGATGTTTCAGTTGGTGAAATGCATTATTCTTACTCTCTCCCCTTCTTCTTGAGAAACTTCATACTGCTCCTGAATCCGCTGCTCAAACTCTGTGTCGGTCCAGTAGAACAGAACCTCAGCACTCTCATGGGCCACCAGCAGACACTTCATTTTACCTGTAGACAATGGAAACAATTTCTCACTGGCTTTAGTTCACACAAAATGCTTTTGTAAAATCAATCACAGCTTGCAAGAAAAATGCATGATAATCAGACAATTATTTCTGAAAAGATGTAGTAATTATTTAGGGTATTTATGAAAAGTATTTAATAGAAAAGTCATTAAATTATCCAATGGTATTGTAAAATGCCCTATTTATTTAATTCTTAAAAAAAAAACTCTGACTGCTGACACTGCCCCCTCTGGTCATGTGATAGTTGTCAACTTTATCCTCATTTATAAAAAGACTGAGCAGTTTGGGGGAAAAAGCAGACTTAACAATCCTATACGACAACAAGATGGGTCATGCACTTCATCAGGAGCATATAATGTGTAAAACTACAAATGTAGTCTCCATGATGTCACTAATATTATTCTGCCATAGCAGAAATATTAACTTTAAAGTTTGTCTCACATGGCTGGCAGAGTGAAGCCAAAATGTCGTGATCACCCCCAAGGTGCTGACTGCAGAATGATTTCTGGTCAATACAAATCTACGGTTCAAAAGCCAACCTTTAAAAAATGTTTCCTCAGAAATTACATTAAGTTACGTAAATTACATAAACGTTTTAAATGATTTTAGAAAGTTATTTATACACTAAACACAGTTTAATACATTTTTTTTTTGCAAGTTTATTTTCGAGTGGTTTATGATGGCTCAGCTTTCCCCTAAAAACAAGGTGTGGCCATTTGATTGACAGCTACACAGAACAAAGCGGACTTACCGCTGGCATCACATCGTGAGAAAGGTAATTTACACTGCTAACTATCAAATTCAGAGAAGCTATTCTAAAAGTGTTGTTTATAATTACAAAAATAAGTAACAGGCTGCGAGGGGCATCTGCAAATCAGACTCGAGGCGGAGCTCGGGAACCATGATGGTCCCATCCTTTTCAGTGAGTTTTGTTTGCGCATGCGCACCTGCCAATGGTAGCCTCCAGTCCTGCTCAAAAAAAGCCTCATATTAGACCAATGGCAGCCGGCGGTGTCACGTAGTCCATACAGTTTTTCAGTCTATGGTTTAAAGCAGTACGTAAACTTTTTTTTTTTCACTGTTAGTTTTAAAAAGTGCAGCTTTGTTCATTCCATATTGCTTTTCAGACTGAGAGTTGGAGATTTTGACCTGTAGGGGGGATCGTAGGATTTGTGAGACCACAAACAAAAGCAATCTGAGAGCAGCATTTGTGCTTATTTTAATCATGAAGTTTGTGCACTTAATGAAGCAACATTTCACATTAATACACAAGGAAAAGTGTGATATTCATCTAGGGGTAACTTTACAAGAGAAACATGAGAAAGAAAATGGAAGCATTCAGATATGTTTAAGTGTTATTACACTAAAATCTATTCATTTTCAAAGAGGTATTTTTGACAGCTTTCTTCAAAACATGTACAATTTTCTTTCATATATATATATATATATATATATATATTGCATAGCATGAGTTTGTGAGATATAATACATCAATGCTAGAAAGAAACGTTTCAACGAAATGTTTCGCTTCAAGTAATTAGTGTAACGTAAATTAAATTCATGGTTTGTCAATTTACAAGCGTTAGGTTGATTCACAACCTCAGAGTGAGAATAACTTCAATATAAAGTGCACCTACTGTAGTAACTGTTCACGTTTACAGCATAAAAAGAGTCATTGTGTGCTTCTGGTCCAAGCTGCAGCAGAATATTGAGTTTAATTCAGTGGTGGGGCGGTAATCAGCAGCAGCTTCTTCCGTGATGGCGTGAGCACGCGCGCGTCAGTGTCACGTGATTGAAAGATCACTGGAGCGCGCGTTACGTCTGGAATGCAGATCATGTGCAGCAGATCCTCAGCTCGTGATGGCTATCAACTGGGTCACTGAAGAAAGATAACTTTGTTTCAACACATTATTCAGCAGGTTCATTTATTTCCACCAAAGTCTGCTGTGATATATACTATTAACACAAATGCAAAAAAAAGCTATAAAAAATGTGCAAAGTGTGACTTCCTGCCTGATTTTTAAAATATATCCAACACAAAATTATTATTATTAAAAAGTCAACCCATAAACACCTAACTGTACTAAAAACCTTAACAAAAAACTGTAAAAAAAATATATTACGAAAAGTGAGACGATATTTAAGCTGTGGCATGAGTTCAGATCACTCTGCATCAACTAAATACACAAGATTGTAATTGAAAATAATCAATAATATTGAATATTATCAAACTTTACATATCATATAATTGACTATATTTAGCTTGTTTTAACATATTATTATTATTATTATTATTATAAATTACTATTTTTCTTTTACATATTACAACTATTTAACTGGCTTTCTTTCTTGATCCCTTCATGATACTAAATGATTTGGGGCTGCTATGACATTCCCAATCTGTGTGCAAGTGAAAAATTTGCTTTTGTGGTAATTGGCTCCTGTGCAGTGTAAACATCATGAAATCCTCAGACTCGACTCATGAGGCTCAGGATCTGTTCTGGTGCTCCTAACAAGGTCAAACATATAAACATGTTCATGTTGATTTTAGTTTCAGTGAGTATGGTGAGGCCAGAGAAGTCACGCAAGGATAGTTTCCCTCTCTGAAAACCCCAGGCCTCCAACCAGTCAGAGAAAGAGACGCCAGACTTCATTATCTCTCAGTCGCTGATCAACGTCTTCAAGAAAAGGTCCAGAGATGCAAAAGTTTCCAGTTCAGCAAGGACTCATCTCAGTTGCTTACTGTATTTCATTCCGTTACCCTTTCGATCAATATTTGTAATCATTTAATTGAAAAAAAAAAACCTTAATGATCATGCTATAGCAAAGGATGTATTGAGTTTTCAGTTGTATGAAGTTTGATACTTATTAATACCTACCAATACTGATCACAAACATGCCTTGTTTTGTTATTCAAATACAATATTTAAGTTTTTACAATTTTTGAGACTTTGTTGAACTTTTTTTTTAAATAAAATTAAAAATTTTACTCTAACTGCTCACAGGTGACCTTCCTGAGTGGAGTTGGCATGTTATCCCTGTGCTTAAATGGGTTTCCTCCAGTTACTCCGGTTTCCCCCACAATTAAAAAATGATCAATTTAAAAATATCAGCAAAACAATGTGGTGAAAACTTCCAAGTCTGACACCGCCATACGATGTAATAACATCTAACATCATCTCTCTAAAATGTTTTAACTTGAGAACTTTGTTTAACTCTAGGCACATACAAAGTTCTCAGAAAATGCTGAAAAGGTGAAAACTGCTGCTGATATTATTTCTAATATGTTGACTTGGTCATGGCCAGTCACGATCTTAGTTTTAGCATGCCTTGGTCTTGTCTTGATCTTAGTACTTTTTGATCACGGCTGGGTCATGGTGTCAATACTCTCCGTCCTTGATTCGGTCTTGGTCAAGGCGCTCTTGAGTCTACAAGACTACCACACAGAAATCTAAATTAAAAAATGAGTTCTAAACAACAGTAAAAAAAAAAAACATACAATAAACCATACCATTATTTTGTTTTAATATTTTGACAAAATATAATTATCACTCAAACATTTCCATAATAAAATAATGCTCTTTACCAGGCAAAATATTAACAACTCTTATAATTGCTATGAACACATTTCTGACAATATACTTGAACGGATTGTCCCTTTACATCAATTTGCAATGCATTTACGAATCAACATGAGAAAGGGGTGGGAGGGGGGCGGTGTCTATAGGAATATGTGATTAATAGTGAAACTGTTTTTGATACACACGGAAGCTTTTTCATACAACAGTGAAAAAGCAATGGGGACTTCCATCAATCAACAATTGTCTCTGTACAGTTTGTGTACATATATTTATATAAATAATATCCGAAGAGTGAAGAAGCACACTATAAATCAAAACCCTTTTATACAGTATGTACATAATAACAAGGTTTCTGTCTGTACAAAAAAAAATATCACTTGTCATTCTTCATGCTTCATATGAAATATTTAGCTAGCAGCACAAAGGAATAGCTGTCGACGAAACTACAGAGGTCCTAAAAAGCAAACAAGAATTTATGAATATTTTTCAGTTGTCCTCATTGATCACAATTTACTTGGGAAACAATGCAAGAGGATTAATGTTAAAAGCTTAATGTTTAGGAGCACCAACAACACTGAACAAGGAAATTAAGTATTAACTACCAACTGATTTTTTTGGGACCGGCAAAAACAAAATAATTTTTAAATCTTTAAACTGCAGGAAATTAAATTTATTTTTGTGAGTGGAGCCAACAAATTATGCATTTAGATACTCTCACCATCTTCTTTCAACCATCAAACCAGCAAAGTCAAAATGTGGATGAATAAAGTATGCATGAATTATAGATTAAGATGCATGGATTATGTAATGAATTTAACCTTTTCATTTTCAGATCAGAACAAAATTCCGGATCAAGATTTGGCCCAATGTCAACCCTAGGAACAATTCTGAGTAAGATCGATGTAATTCAGATCAAACTCCTATTTGTATGAAGTGATTTAGTGAGATTAAATTCATTTCTTGTTCCTGAAACAACATTCCTGGGAAGGTTAAAATCTAGGTGCTTTGATTGGCTGAAAACAAGCTAAACCTCACCCTAAAAATGGATTGGTTGAGAGGCTGGAATGTTGTTTAGGATGTTGATCCAGGAACACGTTCTACTTGGCTAAATCTCATTAGTCTGAGAGACAGGGCCACACAGAACCCCGGAGATCCACAACGGCTGTCATTTCTACCCTCAACCACCCTTTATGTTTCAGCAGTCAGATATTCCGGGTGATCGGATTAAGTTTAGAGCTTAAATAAAAAGTACAAGCAATCCATCTTAACACAATGGCAAAAACAGACACCTAAAAGGCATTTTCCTATGAGCTTAACTGTTTGACCACATTTACATTGATTCCTTGTTTTTTTTTGGCTTAGATTTCAAATCTTTATTTAGAACATAAACATTTGTCAGATTATGTTTAAACAATGGCAAGTTGTTATTTTTAAACCTAATAAAACATTCATGAAAACATTTTGGATTTGTGTACATATATTTTTTTTCAATCCCAAAGATTTGTGAAATTGTAAAATCTTTTTTTTAAACGTACTATTATCATATACCAAATGAATCAACTTGCCGAATAATCATATGATTCCCCCTTGTGAACCAAGGGCAATGCCCCACAATGAATCGACATGGTCCTTGTTAATTCCATACTTATTCTAGTTTCTCTTAAAACTAACAGGTTTAGGGACAAGAAAAAAGATAAAATATCTTTTCGAGGTGAAAAAAGCTTTTGAGATAGTGGGGGTCGCTTTGCAAGTGATTGGTTGCAGAGCTAAGTGTATGCACACTTTTATCAACTGTTGTAGGAAATAGTAAATATTTCTGTGATGTACAGAACATACTGTGTTATAACCAGTGCTAATGTTACTGGACGATGCATTGTTCATAGGCAACATACATGCATCTGTGCTTTGGTGCATTGTTCAATTTTGCCAATATAATTGTTTTGAGGCAGCCAGAGTAGGCGAGGATTTACATAAGGGGCCTTTAGGCCCTAAATGAAAATAATCTGTAATGTGAAATGTAATTTTTATCATTACGAACCAAGTGCAAAAAACAAAAAATAAAAAATCAAATCACTGCATCAATTTCTTAGTATTACCATTGAAGCAATCAGACTTAGAAAGAATGTTCATAACACTTTTTGTCATTTCATCTAAGAACAGTTTCTGAAAGTACGTTTAAAGCCAGTGATTCTCATTCTCTTGCATAGAACTGTGGATGTAGATATTCTGATAAAGGGTTTGGAAGCTAGGTGTAGCCAGCCATGTCTGTGCTTCACTACCAGGTAAAAATTTGGCATGGGAGCACATGGGCAAAATGTTGGTGTAACAATGATGCCCAAGAGCTTGAAAGTGAAGGCTTCACATAGCTGAAAAAAATTACTCCCTCACAGCTGTCATAATAATAAATGAAATAAATTAAAACCCTTTTGTTGCCAGGCTTTAAACATGGTATAAAGCACTTTTAACACAGGTGCCAATCTACGTCCAGTGGCCAGTTGATGAAGTGCATTTTCAGTCACTCCCTATTACACATCTGGAGGGAAAAGGGGGCAATTTGCTATTTTTTTTCTTGATCTTTAGAAATAAATAATTACTGAACTTGAAACTTAAAACATCCGTCAATGCCAAAAAAAAAAGATTTATAAAAATAAAGTCGACTCAGCCATTGGTCTGTTGACTGATTATCTTTATCCCAAAACTGTTAAATGGCCAATAATTTATTTTGATTAAATGAAGAACCCGGAGTCTTCATCATATCCTTCCTTTTGCAAATCCCACAAAATTACAAGAGTTCAACCAAAATACATTACTTTTCTGTAAAGTCAAGCTGCTCTTGTGGTTTGAAGCATTTAGTGCAATGCTTTCTTGATTTAAGAACTTCCGCTTCTCTCTGGGTTTTTAGAAAAGACCTAGGGGTCTTTGTGTTATCTGCGGCAAGCATACGCATTGATGTTCTTGATAACATAGAAACCAATAGACACTGGAGGCATGGCGATGGTTCTCCCAGGGCGCAGGGAGCGGGGCTTCAGCTCAGGGAAGGTCTCACTGTCCATCATGCTCAAGGGCTCACCATTCAACTGCACAGACCTGCCAAGAGATGGGATAAGAGAGTTCAACTCAAGACAGCAATGTAAAAAGAACTACAGGAGCTTTTCATTTGGGAAAAGTGAGGAAAAAGTACTTGGTGGGTTCTTTTGGTGTCATTTGACCACAACACATTCACCCAGTCCTTCTGAGAATTGTTCAGATGTTTATTAGCAAACTTAAGACATGTGTACACGTGATTTCTTGAGCAAGAGGTGGGAGTACAGTCCTTCATGGCAAAGGGTGTTACCAATTATTAGTTTTCTTGGTGACTTTCATGTTAGATGCATAGAGATCATTTACAAGATCCTCACGTTTAGTTCTTTGTTGGTTCCGAACGTGCAACTATTCTTGTAACTAATGCATTGTAGTTTGATCTTGTTATTCTGTATCATACTGTTAAAATGAACCAATACTTTTTTTGGACAATCATTTCTTTGCCATTTCTATGAAGTTCAAAAAAACATTTGAAAAGTTATCCACTTGAAAAGGAAAAAAATAAAGCCTGAACAGCTAGAAACAAATCTACAACATTTATTTACCTGCAGTACTCTACATTTAACGTGATTGGGCACTAGAGGGCAGTGCCCTCAAAAAATCTAAACCTTTCTGACTGCACACCTCCAGATTTCAGAAAAATTTCATCTCAAATCTTTCTTTCTCAAGTTGTTCATTGGTTTTAGAATGTTAAATATGCTTCAAATATATTTACAAATCTGAAGTTGTTCTTCAAACAAATCATTTAGATAATAATAAAAAATAACTTGAAAAACATTCAAATCCATCACTTAAAAGATGCTCAAAATCTACAGAATATGAACCAAAATAGGATTTAGTCACAGTAATGTTTTTTTTTGCAAAGAATCGTGTTCACGTTGCAATCAGTTTAATGGAAACACTGTTTCAGGAAAAACAAAATCTATGAGACCTTAGAAAGGAGTTATAACTTTTCTGAATATTTTAAACATTCCAGACATCTGGGTGATCCTTGCCATCACCTCGCCTCATGTTGTGATGGCACAGCCTGGAATGATCAGGAAGAGAGTTTGCTTGGGGACAGAGATGGCTCTGAACTTAAGCGTGGTGTGATAGTGAGCAGACACTGAAAACCAGCTTCCCTTGGGAGGATTCACCAGTTCAAGTACAAAGATCAACATTTCCTTTGCATCGAGGCCAAATTGAATTAAAGTACCCACATAGTTCTTTGCTGGCTGCAGATGAAGGTATGTGTCTAAGAAATGAGAAGAGCTGAAAACATAAACCCTTCAAGGCACAGAAAATCACAAGCATACATCAAAACCATCATTGCACAGAGGCTCCGAGATGAAGAGCTCCAGATACAAGGCTTCTCAGTCAAAAGATTCAATTCACTTAAACTCTTAACCATTACACTGAACACATGCTGTATATGGCCTTTACAACCACAACGACCATTCTTTGTGTAATTTATTTTCATGTTGGAAAAGGGTGCAAATCGTTGTGCTTATAAAATGTTGAATTCAAATTACAGAGTAACTTTTGTAATGGTTGAACATAATTAACAGATATTTTCCAAAAATCTCATTTATTCATATAAAATTTCTAATGGTTCAATAATGGTCATTGGGTTTATTGGAGCCAACCAGCTTGAACTGAAAGAAGGCAGGGGTACACGGTCACTGTCTTTGCTAGCTTTAGTCAGTCACTCTATGGAGCACAGTCAAACTGGTAACCTAGGAACCACCTGAAGCAGGAACATTGCTATCCAAAAATATATATGTGGTTAAATTCTATAGTTAAAATAATAGATAATATTATGAAAAATGTGATAAATATTATGAAAGTGTTCTAAAAAGTGTATATAAGTCTAAAATATACATTCAAAAACTGTTCATGACGAAATGTAAACGTAAAATAAGAACATAAACCATTTAAAACTATTAATGTAATCACAGGTTTCAACATATTGTGTTTCTATAAAGAGAAATGAGAAGAAATATTTAAAATTGGATCATTTTGCTTGACTTAACTTTAGCTTAAACTGTAAACAGTGGTTTCCTTCTTGTCACAAGTGGAGCTGAGATGAAACACACAATTTTCATTTTTTAATACATAGTAACGAGATAAATTATTAATTAAACATGTCAACACCCTAAAGTCTGAATTAGCATAATAGATACTTTTGGTATTTAGACGTGGTTTTTGGGCTTTATACCCTTTTGGGACCTGCTTCAAGATGACGGTAGGTAAATTCCATTTCAGTAATTTCTGTATTAGCTCATGGAGAGGGAGGATGTTAAAGCTTGAATAAATATGGCACATATTATTTTCTATATTATTACATAATAAAAGCATGGTTGTAGTACATTTAGCCAACTCTCTGAAAGCTCTTGTCTGTTTTTCTTTAGAAAAAGAGAAATCTGATGCAAAGCAAAGACAGATTCTCAGTCTGGGGAAAGTTCTCTGGTCTGAAAAAAAGCTCTGCTTGAGAGTGTTTAAGAGTGACCCCACAAAATGAGCAGTTAATTTCCCTGCCTATGTGTTACAGAGGATTTAAGCATTGGAATGTGTCATGAGAAACTTTATAGTCTCTCTTTCGTGTGTGTTCCTTGCTGAATTCAGGCCATATGTATCTGGCAGTTTCTGAAGTCCTTCACTGTTTCTCACTGCACTGGCGCAGCTTTCACAAAGAAAGAAAAGTCTAAGCATACACTCACCGAGCTAATCTACAAACATCCTTACTTCCATCTTTCTTACATTTTTGGATCAGTTTTGCTACAGAATTTTAACAGATACTTTGCTGATAATTTACATTCTCATATTTTGTGACATTTTTCTTTTATTGGGAACCATTGATGAAATCTGATTTTTTAATTGTTTTCTTTTTTGTAATTTTTTAAATTAATTTTTTGTTGTTAAGTAAGCCTTTTATAAAATATTTATAATATTTATCACATGACATATGACTTATTTCTGGACACCTAAATTAATCATTAGACTCACCTGTGGTGCTTTTCTTCTAAGACTATAATTGGGATGCACTAATTTTTGCAACATGGGCTTGAATGAATTCATTGGGAAATCACTTTTTTGTGTGTACAAATTAACAAATCTAGTTTTAAATCAATGGTCAAAATTTGCAGAGTATTTTGTACACTTAAACACTGAAAAAAGCTTCTAAATAGTACCATTTTTTTTTGCTCCTAAAGCTAGGGGAACCTTTTATGGTGCCATTTAACACTTATCTTCAAATGTGCTATTTAGCTCTAACATTCAAAAGTACTATTTGGAACTAATATGTATGAAATAAATAAACTTTGGCGTGATATATATGACCAGCATCTGTATATAGCACATTAACAACAACAAAGAACTACTTTAGAAGTTGTGAAAAGCATTTTAAGGTGTATCAGCCCCTTAAAGCACACTTTCTTCAAAGGGAGAACGGAGCGCAAGGACGAGGAAACATAGTGCGACCTCACACAATCAAGCGGATAAAGGAGCAGAACTGTTTGTGGTTGTTCATATCTCGAATTTTTCTTCGTATCTTGAAGCTGAAAATTCCCGCGACACCTTTCGTATCTCAAACATTTTGTAACTTGAAGCATTCGTATCTCGAGGTACCACAGGTACTTCAAAAATCACAGAATTTAATGGAAACTAAAGGTGTTCTGATGAATGCTAGTGTACTCATTTAGGCTGTACAGTATCAAGATAAAAATGTCTGTCTTGGACTTAGTAATTTGCCACCAAAGCAGGAGTATGACTTATTTGGGCAAAATGGGAATTGCTCTTTCTGGACAAACATGATGTTCAGTCCGCTCTATGATAGATGGCAGGATCTGCTATCACTGATGCCTCTTTATCAGTTCTCTTTTTTCCTGATGCAGGAGGGCTTCATCATTGTGCTTACACTCATACAATTTTTATGAGTTGGGTTGAAACGGAAACCTGCTGACAAAACTACTGCCAACCCCTACCCCAAAGGATGCTTTGGCTCAATGAGCATTGTTTCAATTAAGATACAATAAAGCAAGAGGGTGCTCTTATGCTAATTAAATCGGATTGTCCCTGTTTAATGCAGGTTTTGATGTTCTTTTTTGACTCCAAATGATGTCTAGTGTGAAACTCAAAAAAGAAGAAATAAACTCTGCTGTTGAAACATGTTGAATAGCAAAAAGTAACTAGATTTTGAAGATTAGAAGCCAATAAATAAAAAAAAATGTGTAAAAAAGCTCTCTTTAAATCCTGGGAAATTTTATAGCACCGTTTTCTGATATGCACATTTCAACAGATTCACAGTACAAGACATACAATAATCTTTTTGACGTGAAACTAGCATCTTGACAAAAGTAAATAAGCTGGGACAAGATGTATCTGCAAATTGTTTATATAACTTCAGCTATAAATACACTATTCACGCTGCATAATGGCAAGGATGAAATTATGAAATCTTTTTTGGCTACTCTGGAAATCTGTATTGTTTTACTGTGTTCAGCTCATGAAATGTCTTATTGTTCTGATATTGTAACTAAACCTTTCAATCAGAAAGTTGTCAAAATTTGATACCATCTGGGGCATTTTTTGAGTGGAGCATTTTGTTCTTGTGCTTGTGCAGCATTCAATGTTCAAAATCCAACATGGCTTCACTGTAAAAAAATACTTAGCAGCCAGTATCTTGCTTTACATTACATTTAAAGATTTCTGTATATTTAATTTAATATTTATTATTAACACAGTGGTGCAGTGAGTAGCACTGTGGCTTTCCAATTAGAAGGTTGTCGGTTTGAGGCTCGCCGGTGACCTACCTGGAAGGAGTTTGCATGTTCTCCCTGTGCTTGCATGGGTTTCCTCCGGGTGCTCTGGTTTTCCCCACAATCCCAAAAAGCATCCGGTCAGGTTAATTGAATAATCTAAATTCCTCTTAGGTGTGAATGTGTGAGTGAATGTTGCCCTGCGATGGACTGGGGACCTGTCCAGGGTGTACCTCCACCTCTCTCCAATGCCTGCTTGAGATAGGCACTGGCAGACCCCCGTGACCCCAAAAAAGGGAATAAGTGGGTTGGAAAATGAATGAAAAATTAATTAAAATATTATTAAAATATAAATCTGGGGAAAAAAATAAAAAGCTGATAAAGTTAAAGTAATATACCAATATTTTACTAGAGTCTATAGCGAAAGTTTTTCAGTGGTGGAACTCGGAAGGAAATGTTTTAAGTCTCATCATTAAATCAATTTTAAACTAAGCAAAAGTTGTATTTTCCCCTACCGAGTTCACACTTTCAAATGTTTAATTTTATTCTATTCTTAATCCAATAATTTTTTTTTTCTGGATCGTTATCCAAGCTTTCGTTAGCCACATATTGTTTTTAGTTTATTGTTTTACTGGTGCTCCTGTATGTGGGCAATTTGGAAAGTAGATAATTTTGTTTGAAAAATGTTAAACCGGGTACTTTCATGTTTTTTAATTAAGTCGATAAAGAGGAGTTTTAAAGTTTATTTTGACAAATTTGCGGAGTGGCTGCTCATGAATAATAAAATGACTAAAAAGTGTTATAGTCTCCATCCCTACTCTGAACGATAATGGAAAGAGTGGGGGGACTGAGGATGTGGACATGGTAATCCTCATATCCCATTTAGGAGAAGGGATGAAAGAGTGTGTTTTTCTGACCCGGGTCTCTCTTCTCTGCCCTCTCCTTGATTAGCTTATCACTGGTGAAACGGGACCTCCATTTGTGAATGAGCGGAATATTTGGTGAGAAAACAATCAGGTCAGCTGTGTGTGTAGTTGGTAACAGAGAGCCAGATTTATCTCTGTTCGCTCAGAGTTAATATGTTTAGTGAAGCAACAACACCCCACCATGATTATTATAGTAAACCTAGAACAGAAGCGTGAAGCACATTCTTAAACAAGCTCCAGTAAGAGGTCAAGTATCCAGAATAGAATAGAATAGAATAGAATTGGTTTGTATGACCTTGACCAACCTGGAGTGAAGTCCCTCTGAGCCGAAGGGTTGTAACAGGTATTGGTGGACGGTTTTATTTCGTAATGTCCCGGCCAGTTTTATTTTCTTCCGTGAACGATGTAGGTTGATGATATAGATGGTTATAGATCCTCTGACATAGTCGTGACTGTGTGAAAGACACAGTAAAACCATTACAAATAAAACATGTAACCATTCAATAACATACTTTATTAAATTGTGTAATAAAGTGAAATAAATAAAACCTTTTCAAAAATAATTTAAATTTGAACAAATTATAGCTTTGCTTTGAAGAAAAAAATAAAACTACATTTAATTGTTTTGAGCCAGAGCTGTCATAACTACAAACAGATGCCCAACGTCCACATTCTCGTTCTCAAGTTAAGAACCTTTTTCAAATATGGTTAGGTTGCTATGGTGACCCAAATATAGTGATCCCCTGCTGATTTTGATTGGTTGATAATATACAAGAAAAAATCCAAAAATGTGCATTTATCCTAACGGTGTAAGACATGTCAACAAAAGAAAAAAGGCGAGACAATTCATTTGTAAAAAGTATTTAGTTGAAGCTAGTACTTGACCTCCAATCAGAAATAACTCTGAAGGTCACATTTATACAGAAGCAATCAATCAAATTCCAAAAGCTCCATCATAGACAAAACCAAAAATGTTTCTGGAAATTAGGGACAAGATTATAGACTGTCATGCAGAAGCAAAGGGCAACAGAGATTCACTACTCGGTGAGAAGGTGACAAGAGTTGGGGATATTAACACAGCTGGAAGAAAATCAAAACAAGTCTCTCTCGGCCTGCTGTTCCATGCAAAGCCCACCTTGTTGAATTTCAATAATCATGATAAGGGTTAGGAATTAGCATAGAACTATATGGGAGAAGCTGTAATCTAGAACATTTGGAACCATAGTCACCAAGAAAACAATTGGTAACACACTACATATTAAAGAACTCAACTACTGCCGTCTGAAGTCCATTCAAGAAAGCACATATACAAATGAAGAGGTTTTTTTGTGCCAAAACGCCATAACACCATTTTGATTTAAGTAAAAATGTGTTTTCACTAAAGTGGTTTGAGGAAATCTAAATAGTCTGTTCCAAACTTTCATAAAGCACTTTAAAGTCATAGAAACATAACACATTCTAATCCAAATAAAATTTTTAAAATGTTTGTTTGTTTTATGAAACCGTTAAAAATACAATAACACACAACATTGTTACTGAATCAAGTGGCTGGGTCCAGCATAGAACCCACATGCCCACGTGCAGATACTGGACCCACTGCTTCGAACTGCGGAGTTATCCAGACAAGTGAACCAGTATTCCGCAGTCTCTCCTTTAACCTGCCGGCGCCTGCTCCGCTGGAAAATGGCCTGATTCTGAAAAATTTTCTAAACATTTGCTGCAGATGACAGCTGGCATTTTTCCACCTCCTCCATCTTCTTTGCGATGTGCTTGATTTAATGGAGTTATGGCGTTTTGGATGAAAAACTTAAATGGCGCTTATTGTGGTTTAAAAAAAAAGGACAAGCCTTGACTACATTACATGGCAAACATTGTGGTTTCTTTGGAAAATGAATCATGGTCTTTTCAAATGTAAAAATACACTTCAGATTTGATGCTAACTCATTTTTTATGGTGTTTATCGCGTTTTCAGATGAGAAATGAGACAAAAAAATCAAGCTGCCTGCAATCAATTCAACTTATGAAAAGGGTCAAAGGTTTTTCCTTCAGTGGGGCTAGTACTGTTTGGTTTGTTTTCACAAGTGGAACATTTGGAACAAGTGAAAATGTTCTAAATAATGACAAAACTTTTTTAGTCAAACAATTCCTTTAAACCTGTAAACTGCTAGACATTGGCTCCATCTGAAAATGTTCAAAACTGTTTTCTGCTTAAAACTGACAGAAATTGAGTCTGTTCCCAGAGTTCCATTTACACAAGACAATGTGTAACCTTTTCTAAGAGTCCAAACCTTGCTGTAATTAAATTTCACTACACAATAACAAAATTATAAAGCAAAGGAGGCCCCAGGACTACGTCATGTAAAAGAGCCGACTGTTTTCACAAAGCAACTGTAAAAGCATTAGCTCCCCTCCCAAACTCACTGGGGTAACACAAGCTTTATATGTGTGGGATGTTCTTGCTTATATTACGGTGACTCCCGGTTTGTGGGGCAACACGGCAGAAGTGCAAGCTTTAGGCAATATTAACTGAAGATAAGCATCTGGCCCCATGATTAGGCAAACATGATAAAATTCAATAAGGATTGAAGGTAAAGGCAAGCAAAACATGGCTAAAGTGCATGAATTCCACATGTTGGGTTTCTGTTGGGCAAGCCTGTAAGCAATCTTACCAATCACAAGAAACCTAGAACATGAGCATCTTTACACCTAAGCGCTCGGTGAGTTGAAAGTGGGAATTTAGCAAAAAGATAAACCAGAGACATGTCATGTGATGCATATGTAGTGTCTCAACTTTAATCGACTTTGATCAGTTGCAAAGATGTTTTCCAGAAGGGTTTATTTGATAAAGTAAACTTTCCCATCGCGTATATGAAGAATGTAAGCAAGGAGTGCTTTGTCTGATGTGAGTGAACAGTTTGGGGGACATGTGGTCTGTATTGTACTGTATTTGCATTTAAGGTCTTAAAGGAACCTAGAACATTAAGCCCAACATTTCTGTGAACAATATGATAGTTAAAAAATGATAGTTAAAAAAATGTAATGAACAAAATTATGTCAATCAAAACCATGCAAAAGGTGACCATTTTTGACTTAGCATTGAAAGCTAAATTAATTGGGACCAGAAGACATTGAATGATTGTAAACTTGATTTTTTTTTTAAAATGATTTTTTTTTCACTTATTACTGTTTATTGGGTCTGCTGATGCTTGTCTTAGCCAACATTTGACAAAAGGGCTATAAAGATGTCTTAGCGGCAAACTGACCAACTCACAATTTTAGACCCTGTTTTGCGGATTTAGCAAAGAAAATTCCCGATTCTTGAAGACTCACTTCAAATTAAGTTCTTTGACAAATTTCTTAGCAGAGGGCATATATGTTTACATGAATATGGCAGCTCAGAAAAAGAGATGTTCAACTGTGGATAATTTTTAAATTTAAAATGACTTTATGGTTACAAACCCTTTTGTTTTACGTCACATTTAGCTTATCCAAGTGTATGGTCATAAACATATTTTAAAACTTCAAAGGTCGTAAATAATGTCTTTTAAGAATGCGAGCATTTATTTATTTCACTGGACTGCAGTCCAGAACCAATGAGTGCGGTATTTGTGTCAAGTACAACGCCAATTATATCACACCAACAAGGTGAAAAATCACTACATTTTGACATGTTTGGTGCTTTATTCAGATATTTGTTGCAGCTAGGGATACCATTTGATGACGTATCCAGACTTTGCAGGGGTTTCACATTTCTTAGTAGTAAAAATTGCCATTCTTTTCAAGGCGATGGATCAGTGATAGGTAAAAGTGGTTAGGACTAGGGTACAAAAAAATAATACATGGAATTGAGCCGTAACAATAATAAACATATGATAATTTTCAAATGATCAAAAATGAAATGTAATCACATATAAAATAATGACCTGACATGACTTTTGACCAAGGTAAGAAACCAATAAAAACACAAGGTGTTTCAGAAAGATGCCCTCACTGAATTATTTATTTGAATGTAAATTTAAAAAAATACAAATGAACTATAAAGTATTACCAACCTCAAGAGACTACTTTCTTTAGAAGCACACTAAGTAATGCTAAGTAATAATTTGCCACTAAATTACTGGGACAGGACCAAGAACACGATCCGATGGTATGTGTTCTTGGTACCACTCATTCGGTCCAATGTCTGATGTTTCATTGGCACTCCTGGTTTTCGATCGAGGAGCGTTGTCACATGAAATTTTGCACCTAAAATTTGTGCCAGTGTTTGGCCTTAAATTAAAAAAATATCTAGTTACTTTTATGAGCTAAATATTGCTGAAAAGGGTGATTTTTACTTCAAAACTGGAAAAAGATTAATCAAAACACAAAATATTTATAACACAAAAGAAGTTGAAATTCTTAAGTAATTTTATTGAAAACATTGAACTATATTTTGTTTTTTAAGTATAGAGTTGACTATCTGCTGAATTCCACTTGAACCTGATGGCAAAGCAAGTATTTACAATATAATCATCGCAAAGTTCTCATAAAAGATTTGTTTGGCTAAAGCGCATGTCCTGGAGGAATCCTGTATCTGTAACTGAGCTGAGACCTGGGCTCTGTGCATCTGTGTTGTGGAAGGTAAACCT
>SRMA01027221.1:273768-403817 GCA_007224835.1 Danionella cerebrum
CATGTCCTTCAAAACACTCAATAGCCAAATAAATGTCAAAAAATGGAATATTCCATGTTGCCACTAGGTGGCGTTTTAACTAAAACTATAGGTTATTATACTGATTTGTTCAGACATAGACTTTTAACTTAACCCCATCGGACATTGCATGGCTGAGTTATTAACCTGTTTAGGCCTAAATGTCAACTGTCGATGGCCGTCGTGGGATGGCTGTCATATGTCTCAAAACAAGACTAATTGAAACATGATTCGTATTACTTGTATTTAAGTCTTGGCACCCTATACATGTGTGCCGAATTTCATTTGCCTATGACAACCTGTTAGCATACCATAAGCTCAAACGTGTTACGTGGCGCTATTTTAACCATTTTGCCACACCCACTTTCAGATAAATTTTTTTTCACCAGTTCTGATTGGTGTGAAATTCTGTGTCTTTTTGAGCATTTTAGACCTTCAAAAGGTCTTCTGAACTTAGATTTGCAGAAAGCTGTAAAACTGAGCAATTAGCCAGTCAGACAGAACAAACAAAGTCGCTAGAAGTCGCCAGGAACAAAAGTTGAAAAAAAGTTGGCAACAGTGTCGATACTTCTGGAAGTGACATCCGATTCCGATCAAGTCAGAAACCTTGTGATCCGGCCCAATATCTGATCACGTGATCAGAACGGAACATCCCTAATTTCTATAAAAAATTAACAACAATATACGAGTAATTGACTGGAGGTCAAGGACTGGCATTTGGTAAATTTGGTAAAGGCTTGGAAATGTCAATAATTAACTTTTTCTCTTAATTAATTGAGAAGATTATTTTGTTAATCATGAAGAAGGTCATTTGAATATTCCATTTGGTATTCAAAATATTTAGTCTCTAGAGAAAGTATTTGACTGGCTCTAAAATCGAATTATTTTCTTTCCTCCATAGATTACCGAGACAGGCTTTGTCCCACTGTTGCAGTTTGCTTACACCGCAAAGCTACTCCTCACCAGAGACAATATTCAGGATGTCATGTGCTGCGCAGAATTCCTGGGAATTCACAACCTCGAGGACTCTTGCTTCCACTTTCTACAGGCACAGATGAAAAGTGAGGTTGATGGCATCCAGAATGCTGCATCATCCCAAGCCCTTGTTCAGAACCATCATCACAGTGAATCAGAAGATGCTAAAGAGAAGCAGAATGAATCCAAACCACCACTGTTTGGGTCAAAGCTTCATTCCGAATTGGAACAGAAATTGCATCAATCAGACCATATTTTGAACTTTGATCCTCCACGTTATCCTAAATATAGAAAGTACCACAAGGTTCATGTCAACCATAACATAACCACCTCATGCCATAGCACAAGTTTAGGATCCTTGCCGGATACAATCACCAGCAGCAATGTCCAGCATCTGGATATTTGCAAGGTGAAAGAAGAGCCAGCCAATGGAGAAGATTGTGTTTCCCTGGACTTGTCCGAGCAGAACAATCTGTTCGGTGGCAGAGTGCTTGAGATGGACATTGAAAGGGAGCTCAATCAAAGGCAGTTTAGTTCAACACCCACTGAATTCCCATTAAGTAGATGTTCACCAGTGTGTCTAAGGTCCTTTGTTAAGAACAAAGTCACATCTTTGGACGATCATCTCTCCTCTAATCTACAAATCTCCAGCCAAAACTTTGCCAGTCAAGAACAAGTAGTTGTTCCATCTGACTTCCATAAAGACTATCAAGCTTTTGTTGGAGGACTCTCCTCAAAGACTGCTGGGAATTTAGCTGATGTAGTGTCTCTAAAAGCACCTGGGAGGATCTGGTCACAAGAAACTGAGCGGGAGAGGGATCGGAAGAGCGTAATTCTCTCTTCTCAAGCTCCTTATAATTTGCCATCACCTGCACATTCATATCCAGGAGAGAGGTTTTTAGGGCAGGAGACCTGTGACCCATGGTTAGGTACAAGCCACTCTTTCCCTTCCACCCAAGCACTATCCCCTACCGTTATCTCTCAAGAGCATCAATTGCCCTACCGCCGGCGCCCAAAGAGTAGCTGCCCGGTGCCTATTAAGATGTGCTCCCGCTCATCTCGCTCTGAGAGCCATGTAAGAACCTCCAGCTCTTGCTCATCCTACTCATATGCTGAGGATGGAAGTGGAGGATCTCCTTCCAGCCTGCCGCAATTTGAGCTCTCTGCTTCTCCATGTTCCACCATGGCAAGGTGCCTGGCTCTCGAGCACCAGGAACAGATCCCATCAGGGTCACCAAAAATCAAGAGTGAGAAGTCATATGACAGTAACTCGAGTGATGAATCAGGATCATTTTCTGATGGAGATAGTGAGTTGTTTCCGACCAAAGACTGCAGTCAAGAGGTCAGTAATTAATTTGTCTAAGATAAGATTGTAAAAGAAGTTATGCACCAGCAGATGATATGCCAGCAACAGTAATCAGAACAAATCTTACATGACTTATCCAAATAATGATTGATCAATACCAATTTGAACAGATATTTAGTTTAGTGATCAGAACAGAAATAGTACCAAAAAAGGTTTTGCTCAACAATGTTTTAGGATTAACATTAAAAGTCCCAGAGAGCAGCCACTTGGCTATTGCCTACCAATCCCCCTCTAAAATGTTCCTGCCAATCCTCTGCATATTGCTCAAATAATGACCACACTTGCACATGAAAGGATAACCAAAAGTTAGCAGCCTCTTGGCTGAAAGAGGCTCACAACGTCTGGGAGTTCTAATGTTAACTCATTTATCTCATCTGGTTATGGCGGACCAATGAGATGCAATGATGTCATCTGAAACTGATTAGATTTACAGACTTATTTTATGCAAAACACTTCACTAATAAGAATTTTGGGGATCAGTCAGAAGCCCTTTTTGGATGGAGCTAGTTATCGGATGGGACTAGTATCCCCCCAAATCTGCAATGACTTTTTTTTTTCTCCCTTATGACCTCTGTAAAAATTCCAAAGCAAAAGACCTTTTCAGTAAACTAGGTAGATGTCTGAGAAATTGAATCCTGTTTTAATGCTGCTTTTGGATAGCGTGAACTTGCCATTAGGGCTGAAACGATTAGTTGACATTGTCGACAAATATTTGTGTTGTCGAGTAGTCGTTTGGTGTCATGTGATCTAATGTAAGGGTCACGTGTCGGGATTTGAGAGCTATGGCGTAGCTCTAAAGTGTGGCGCAGACCTCACGAATGCTACTGCAGTAGAAGAAAACTCAGCACGAATTATGATTGAGTGCAAACGAATCCGAACGAGTAAGGTGTGGGAAAGTTTTACTAAACTTAACCAAAAATGCTGTTAAGTGCAATACATGCGAGGCGGAACTTAAAGAGGAAGCATCCCGGTGTTGCATCCCGATTACCAAAATAATCATTTGTTGCCGCCCTACTTGCCATACAATCTCAGATTGGCAGAAAAAAAATTGTTGCCATTAAAATAAGTTTTTTTTTTTTTTCTTTTTTTTTTTACCTTGTCCTGTCCTGCTCAAAAGCCATCACATGGGATAGTACATGCCTTGCTGAGTTGGACAGTTTTGCTTTCTCCAGGGGAGTAAAACGCCTGGTGTGGTGTTTTCTCCTCTGGATTTGAACATTGAATGTATTTATTAAATATTTATTAGTTGTGGTTCCCGCGAGTCAGTTTATAATAGTTGTGTCAGGACAAGACGGTGTTGAACTAAGGGGGAGTGGGTAAAGGATTGGGGAAGGGTGAAGGTACACGAGTGAAAATTAAAGAGAGGAAGAGGAAGAGAAGAAGAGAAGGAAAAAATAATAATAATAATAATAATTTAGAAGAAAAAAAAAAAGCAAATGAATTAAAAATAAAATAAATAAATAAAGTTTAAGGTAAGATTATTTTCATTCCAGCAATCATGTTATCACGACATACGTTAACATGTATATAATACATGTAAATGACCGAAGGCAGTCCATACAATCTGATCACGTGACCTTACACCAATCAAGAGATTGCAAGCCAAACTCAGACACTTGAATCTCCAGAAATCATAGACTTGTTAGTCCCTCCGAATCAGCACATGAGAATGTGAGCATTACAAACATTGCCACATTACATTCTCCAGCTTCTCATTTGGGAATCAAGCTGCATGAACTTGGCAAACACTAGCTGGTTGCCATGGCAATGAGCTCTGAGCCTTTCATGTTCCTTAGATCCCAATGACATAATTGTACCTCCTCCTGACAGCGCTGACACATTGCCAGTGCAAGAATCCCTGTGTGTGATAATTTGTTGTCTCATTTAGAGAAGACTTGATTTAAGCATTTTGGCAGATTACAAAAAACATACTATTTGGCTGGGCTTCTTAGAAACAAGCAGCCTTATGAGACGTAACTTTTCATTATTTTATCAAATATCCTTTTTTCCCTCTGTAAAAATGTCTGACATGCAAATCATGCTTTAGGTAAAGAAAATGAATACGATTAGTTTGATGACTTATCAAACGATACTTGATACTTGTGACCTTTTTCGCGGTTGACTTATTGAATGGAAAGCGTAACCCAAAACCTTTTTAGCCGCTCCACTACTAGCATTATAATGTATTTGGCTAAAGTCATCGATATGTTAAAACAATGTTTTGAAAACACTTACAGTGCATGTGAATCCGTATTGGTTCCATGATCCATCTGTTCAGGTCATGAGTATTTATATGATATTTTATATTTTTGGTTTAAAATAAACATTACAAGAGTTACACATGAAATAAAATGAGATACAATGTGTGATCGTCTTTCAGTTTAATTTTATAGACCCCAAATCGCTACCACTAGTGCCAACTAGTGGTGAAAGTTAGGGATAACCCTTGTAAGTACAAGACTTGTAAGATGCTTTGTGTTTTTCAAAGAAAGCAAAAAAAGTGCTTAGAACAGGGGAAAAGGCTTAGGAAATGTTTGGCTGTTTTTAAGGCCTACAATTTTCACATAGTTTTGTACATGTCTTTGCTTTTTGTCAGGATTTATGAGTTTTAATTTTAAAACATAAAAACTTTTTGCAGTAAAACAACCTTTAATAGTATTTTTGGTTAAATTTCAGGTTTGATGTTGAATTATTGTTTAATGTAATGAAAAGTTATTAAAAAAGCTGGGATTGTACAAAAATTATTACAAGTATTGCCACAAAAACTGTTTAAAAAAAGTAATAAAGTAGTAAACGCTCTAAAAACCCAGACTTTCAAAACTGTGTTGCGTTTGATGTGTATTTAATGGTGCGTCTAATGAAATATTCGCCTTTTCATATCGTTAATTCATATCATACTCAAGGCGTAAAGGCCTTTAAAGCCAAGAGAAAATATTGCACGATGACCCTGACTAAAAATTCTATTTGACTTTTACTAGTAATTTCTTTCTGTCCTTCATGTGAACGGATTTTCAAGCTCCCAGCTGCAGGTCCCCAAACAGAAGTGGGGCAGCGGCCCCAAGGCTCCCATCTGATGCTGGACTGCTTCACCTCAGTTTGAACAGATGAGCCCCACTTCACAGCATGAGCGCATGCTCCCAGAAACAACCTGATTTCAGAGAGAAACAGAGGAGAAAACGTGCCTGTGCTGCTGGAAGCCTAATCTGTCATTCTAGCCTTATTACAGAGCTCTCTGTAGTAGTGGTTAAATATAGATCTCCATTTTACACTGACTGAACTGTGGCACAAGGTCATAGTAGAGAGGGAGTGTGTGTTTGTCATGGTGAGCGCTATGATGGACTGCCTGGCTGAGTTTGAGTCTGGTTTCATTGCTGTCCGTGCTCTGAAAGGAGAATGCAGACACCCAATATGTGTACTGTGTGTTATTATTCATCTGCAGGACCTTTCAGAGCTTGTCGGTTAGAAGTTCTTTGTTGTGTGTGTGTTTTTTTTTTGTGCCAAAAGTGTGCAAATAACGAACTTAAGTTAAGTCAGTTTAAATGAAATTAACTCGCAGTATTCAAATTAAATGCAGTGCTACAGTGTTTACAGACTACTATTAATACCTAATCTGAATTTTATCAATGTTACAATAGTTCTGTTTGGTTGTTAAAGGTTCTGCTGGTGATTGTTGTTGGCTTTATTGGGTGAAAGATGGGGTACACTCTGAACACAAAATTTCACTTTAGTTATAAATGTAACAAGTTATGTTTGAATACAGATAGTTGAAACAGTCAATAGCTAGCATGCTATGAACAGTCTTGCTTGAATATATTAAAGCGCACATCTATGTTCTATTTTCCCTAAGTGATGTAGATTTACTTGTTTTTTTTTTAAAGCTCATAAACAATTGATATGCAGTAGATGGCAGTGTCATCTAGTGGTGAAACAATGTAGTCCCTATGAACAGCATAAGCACAGCATTATTTAGCTTTTATGAATACATTTTATTTGTATTTTTCATACCATATGCTTGAAATATCTCTAATTCCCCTGCAGGTGAAATTGCCCTTTTCTGTCGACCAGATCACAGAGCTTCCACGCAATGATTTCCAGCTCATGATAAAGATGCATAAACTGAGCTCAGATCAGCTGGATTTCATCCACGACATGAGACGACGCAGTAAAAACCGAATCGCAGCTCAGCGCTGCAGGAAGAGAAAGCTAGACTGCATCCAGAACCTGGAGCGGGAGATCCACAAACTGGTAGGGTGTACAAGCCACCTCACAGCATTTGATCGTGCCGTGAAACATTTAGTAAAAGATTCAAATTGGGGCACAGGGCGAGTTAAAACCACAATTGACTTCTTTCCAACCTCAGCCATTTAGAATAGATTTAAATTACAGTAAAAAAATGGATTTAAAAATGGTTGAATAGAGTGGGAGGAGGTGTGGTCAAATCGGGCACAGCAGCCATATTGTTTGTATTCTTAAATTCCACTAGGAGTCCGCATGGGGTTAAATATTTATGAAATACTATGAATGCATAATAAAGAACTATCACTAATAAAATAACAAACCCCTAAAATAACTTAGTTTTAGATTCTATCGATTTGAGTCGCTGTGTTTAATGAGTAACCACGGCAACGGTGACATCACCCTACAAATGTGGTGGACGTGATGATGTCCCTCCTCTCTTAATTGAATTATTAATCACATCTTCTAAATAGATTCTCATATGGCTGGCTTTTCCATAAGTGTTTGTTTCTGCTGGGTTTTTAGAAGTCTAAAATTTAAAAACCCAAATTTTAGGCCTTAAAAAGGCTTAATTAATGAAATACTAATTTAAATTCGCTGTTCTAGGTCTTAAATAATTTTTCACAGGCCTTAAATTTCAGACACAATTCAGATCGCTTGTGCATGTGACAGATTTCCCAGCATGCACAGTGTGAGTCGACACATTTGGTTGTTTAACAAAGATGGCTGCCAGAGGCGAATCACAAATAAAGTAATTTTTATCATTTACAAAGGTTTTAAAAATAAGAAAACAATCGTTTCATGTTAGTTTTTGAGTAACAAAGGCACATATATGAGTGCAAATGGAATTGGAATCATGCCAAATGCGTCATTGTTAGCAGTAAAACAGCAACGTTTCACAATGCATTCACTCATGGGATGAACCTTTTATAAAACACAGCCGTTTTAAAAGTTGACAAAATTATGAAATCCATCGTTTTGTGTTAGTTCATGTCGTAAGTTACTGTAAACCACAAAAATGCTTGTTTTAAAGAAAAAAATCTCTAATAACCTTGTGTGGGACATATATTTATGACCAATTGAGAATTTCACGTCATTTCAATGTGATTTCCACATGCGCAGCATTGGTGGAAAACTAGTGGAAATCCTGATGATTTCTCTTACGTCTTTTAGAGGTGAATCCCAGATGCTTTCTGCATGTCATTGCAACGTCTTTATTTGACCGTTTCTAGACGTGTTTGTAAGTGTTGCTTTAGAAATTAAACATTTATGCCTTTCATAATGGTTGGCATCGATAAAACATGATTAACATGCTGTCACGATCTCGAGGGTGGTTAGCAATTTGCACCCAAAAGCACTTAACTGAATTGAAATGTCTTTAATATGGATTGGCAAAGGAACAAAAACACAAAATACTGCCTTTGGTACGCAGGTTAAAAGTTACAAAAGGAAATCCAACTGAAAATTTAGTCAAAACTGGAACAGAAAATAGTCCACTGAAGAGTTGAAACAGCTAGGTGAAAAAGTAATGCTGGTAATCCTGAGGCGGAAGAGATTGTCCAACCAAACATAGAAACCTCTCATACAGAGTGAGATGAACTAGTGACAAGAGCAAGAAAACAGGGGTTTAAATAGTAAAAATAAACAAGCATCAGGTGCCAACAATAATAACAAGGGAGCCTATGGGGGAGGGGAGATAGGAGACCAATCAAGGAGAAAAGCACAAAATGCCAGAAATATCAGTAGGACTGTGACACATGCCCACTGATTATCTGCTGATACGTGAAGTTCAGCCTCACACAAAGTGAAGCCTCATGCGTGTGAATGCAACTAAGGGAGAAATGAAAAAGAAATGAATGAAAAGAAATGAAACTCTCAACATGGGGATGTCACTTCAGATAATGTACGTTTAAAAACTGATGATAACTTTGCTAATACATTAACCTGAATTCTCGTACCACGACGCAACTCGATTTAAAATCATGGGCACCACATCGGACCGAACCTGTGGTGCCAACGGAAAAAAAAGAGTTTCAGATCGCCATATTGGATCCGTTTTCCGCAAGGAGAATGACAAATGAAAGCTGGCTCTTTTGATGACGTAAGTAAGACATAATCGAGCCACTCGGTGGCGCTCATATAGCGCTTCACAAATCCTTTCTTTGTCAAACAGCTCCCTGTGATAAGCCACAGTTTAATCTTCCAACATCCAGGATTCTTTGATTTCCTCTCTGTCGTCGTCGTCGTCTTCTTTGCATGGTGAGCATCTGTTGTACCGCAAATGCCATTTTCAAAAAGGGTGTCAATATTTGCTCAACGCAGACAAAGAGGGCCCTACTGAAAAACCATCCAAAGGTTTGTGCGAATCACAATTCGGACCGATGTGTAGAGACCTTAAGGGCCTTTCGTTCTCTTTGAAAAACGGGGATCCATATGGTGCTCTGAAACCCTTTTTTTTCCACCTCTCATTCGGCCTTATGTGTGATGTCCTGTTGGCCCCTATAGTTTTAATTCAAGGCACGCTGTTGTACGAGACTTAGCAATGAAAATTTGTGTAGATGTTTATAGACATTTACACAAAGTGTAAACAGCATGAAAATATTTTAAATACATTCCATTAATCGCAAACTTCGTACTCTATGAATAAATCAATATGTAACAATTTTTCCCACAATTCTTTGTGCACCCACATTACAAACACAGTGTCTTTTCACAACCAATTTGATCTATTTTCGAATACATATAACAATGGTTAATTTAGGTGCCTCTGGATGTTGTAATTCAAATTGGTTTCTGTTCAGTTTATTTTGTTTTTATTGTTAAATTTACAACTAACTGTAAGATAATAGCTATTCATGTAAACCCGGGAAAGTGTTATGGGTTAAATGCTCATTAATGCAAGTTTTCCGATGCACGTTTTGGCTGATTTGGCTGTCAGATTCTGACCCAATGTGACATCCATGTCGACGTGATCAAGATGTTTGCTGGGGATGTTTCAAATTTCACAAATGACCAGAAGTTGTGCATTTGCTCATGTATTGATTTATAACATAGAGTTAATTTATGGCGGTTTGTTAGATAAACATTAGTATGATATAGGTCGGATGTTTGATTCTTAATGAAAGTCTTAAAAAGTCTTACATTTGACATTGTGAAACCAGTAGAAACCCTGTGTGGTGTTTTTTTTTTTATTTTTTTTTAAGAAAATCTCATAAATTGTATTAATGGTCACCAAACGCACCAAAATTGTTTTGGTTCTTTTAATGCCTACAATACATTTAAGCACCAGCTTTCTGAATCTGTCTGGGTTAGGTCTGCGAGCGACAGAAGCTCCTCACAGAGCGCAGCCAGCTGAAGACGTGTATGGGAGAGCTCTGGGAAAACTTCTCCTTCTTGTCTCGGGAGGTTTGCAGAGAAGAACCACGGAGCCCCTACTCTTTGAACCCAGATCCAGTTCCAACAGGTTCAAAGCTTAGAATATCCCAGAGCACCTCTGACACTCTTACCTCACAGAAATGTGTTGTGCCATCCGTGAACTTCTCTGAGTGCCAGCTGAGACCAGCAAGCGAGGTTGTGCCACTCCAGGACACGGTCACATCTGTGAGGGCACTTCCCTCACAGAGCCACAGCTCAAGTGTCACCATTGACTTCTGCCAGGAAATGACTAAGAAGTGCACCACAGAAGAGCTGCTAGAGAGTAACTGAGAGTTTGTCTCTTATAATGCGAATGTGGGTTCATCAGGTGTGGATACTTTAAGTGTTCTAGGTGTCATTCCTCATTTGTTACGTTCTTTTATTGTGGATATGGATTCGCAAAGGGTTCAGTATATACCCCAGCTTGTTTCTGCCACAGAATTAAAAGGGTCATGAATCGAGAAACCAAAAAGTTCCTGATGTTTTGTCATGTTTAACCCAAAAATGAAGCTGTTTGTTAAATTTCACATTTTTTGCTGGCAGCTCTTGTGACTCACGTGTCTAAAGAGTGAAGTAAGATCTTATTTATAGATTTCATGAATAAGACACGAGTCAACTTCTTGTTTAACAATAAAGGATGTAATCTCAACTAAAATCAGCTTCTACGGTTGCCTCTGCCAAGTGCGTTCAATAATATAAACCACGGCGCATGCCAACGTAAACATAATAAAGTTATAAATAGTATCTGAGCTGAATACATGACTGAAACGATGAAAGCATCGGGTGTCGTGTTGTTTACCCACAACCCTGTGTGGCTAACCAAAAAAATAGTTCCAGGTCCAAGATGCTTTACCTGAACTGAGTTTATTTAGGATTCACGCCAATATCTGGACGATAATCGCTTGAGGGTTAAAGGTTTGAGCACCAAACTTCATCAGAGACTTTTAAACACGATGGAGGACGGAAAGTATCAAAATTACTTAAATAAGTACGTCATTAATTATTGAATTAAATGTGCCATTCATTAATTAAAAGTGGAATAAAATCAATAATTAAATAGATTCATGTGTTAGCTTTTGTGTAATTAATAAATTAATTTGGAAACAACTTCAATCCACTTTACAAACTACACGGCATGGGTCTCAGTGTCCCGCTTCTCCATAGACTGGATGATCTAAAGCAATAAATGGATAAACCAGTTTCTGGGGAAAACATTTTTGCATTATCATTAATATTTTCTGAACAACTGTACACGGTATATGACAGATATTAAAGAATGGGCTGCATTCCATTGTTTCCATTGGTTCTCAGACTCATGCTCTCAGGAAGTTCCGACCTTTTTTTAATTTAAATCCAAACTTGATTTTTTTTAGCGTTGGGACGAGTTTGTATTCAGGATTTCAACTAAATGAACTGAGAAGCAAAAATCTGATTTATTACAAAATTACCATCAAAAGGAACTCCAAAGCACTTTAATCAGGTTTGACTATTCTCTACCTGTTTCTCCTCTAATTATTGTCGAATCACCATTTGATTGTCAAAATAAAATATAATATATAATAAAATATACCGACCAGTAAAGGGTTGCCATGTTATTTGACACTAATAAGAACTCCAAACTTCAACCAAACAAACCAATTTCATTCATTTTGACAGCTCAACCTTTCGACATGTGACTCCTTCAGGGCCCTATGCACATTATCGTTTTATTCCAGCCAGAAATCCAAGCAAATCAATAATATTTTCCTCTCTTATGTTTCCAATGTATACAGTCATTTTGAGTGGTTTGAAATGTCAGCATACCTCCTTACACTCCCAGGGTTTCATTAGCTGCGTTTCCACCCCCCTTTTTTAAGTGAGTGGAATATAACAGGAGGAAACAGGAAGATGCGCTTACGTTTTGAAAATGCACATAAAAGCGCATTTACCGAATAAATCCAAATGCAATGCATTGGCAATGCGGTTTTTCTGTCAGAACTGGCACATGATTGGGTGGCATTAATGGGCTAACCAATGGAGCGATTTCATTGGACAACATCTGAAATGTTCTAAAATTCCTAAAGTGCTACAGGATCATCAGCTCAACCAGCTGCGTTCCCAAACAGCAGTCTCCCGCCTCCAAAATGTTATTTACATACGAAAAACATGATATTTGGTGCCAGTTTATCAGGAAGTGACAATTTTGTTGTCTTGGACTTGTTGGATGCAGTAAATGATTTTATACGACATTCCAGTTTTGCGCTAAAATGTAATTAGCATCTTGGATGGAAACATGGCTATTGTTACTTTGTTGGTTTTACCTTTATAAACATGTATGCTGTTTTATGACTCGATTTGAGGGATGGGTTGAATGCTGAAGTATTTTTATTGTTTTCTGTGATCTTAAACGTAATTATACAGGAAAGCAGCTTCACGTAAAAATGCTGATCTTTGGGATAAATGTAACTTACACTCTAATGATTTAAATTCAAAATGATGCATTATGTTGTCATAATGCTTACACATATGTTCTTAACAATTCTGTGCATGTTTAGACTTTTTCTATTCTCTTACGTTAAGTGTATGTATTCTATATGATGAAACACAGTTGTGATATTAAAAGGGCAAATATGAATCATCAGTTCTAGTTTACAAGCATTCAGGAGAGTCTGTACATTCACAGATCTACCTGTAAAATCAATATACCTCTTGACTGGGACAAGTTCTGCAGCGAAAGTGTTTTACAAGCTTTTTAAGATATTTTACAAACGCAAAGATTTGTACGTTTTGTAAATATCATATTTGTATAAAATCTTTTTTTGTCCATCACATCTTGAGAAGTTGTGATCTGAATGTTCATGATTATCGTTTTGTTACATCATTGAATGTTTACGCATTGACTGTCACGTAGGATAAGAAATAAATTGCGAAGCATGTTTTATGCAAATGGGCTGTGTTTGCATCCTTTGCTCTGTGGACACAAATTCAGACACAAAACATTTGTGATTCTGAGAAAACTTTATTTTCTTCACATTTCAATTAAAGAATCCATCAGCTTGCATCACATTTTATGGATGTAAGCTAAATATTTTTTTTTTTTGCCAGCAGTCTTTTATAAAAGAAAAAAAAACAGATGTCTTTTAACTTCAATAATAAAAGTCACAAAATCTCAGATTAAAAAGATCCTCTTGCACCTGTTGATTGAAATGTATTGAGTCCAAAATACAATTGAAAACAATATTAGAACATTTCGTTTCAGCTAAATATGCCCTCTGCTTATTTGTTGTCCCCTTTGATGCCATATTTTTTTATATAATTTTATAGCATTGTCATGTAAACAAGGATCTGCTTTCATTTGACATTTTGTTCTCTAGTGATGAAATCCTACATTTTGTATCTTTAAGCATGAAAAAGCAATACACCATGCTCATCTGGTATTTTAAGGTGCTTACAATAATAAAAAATAATTAGTACAAAAACCTTTCACTTAAACCACAACAAAGCTGCACTGCACCAATGCTTTCCGAGCAGAGCAGATGAGAGTTTAACCCTTGATCGTTGATATCTCCATTCATTTTGCTGCTCATGAACGGCCGGTTACATTCCTGCTGTCCTTCTGTCCTGCTCCATTTCATTTTTTCATGATGGAAGAGATATCCAAGAACACACTCTGCAAAAAGAAAAACAAATTAAAGCTGCAAGCACCGATTCTCTAGCACTTCTGTGGTTAGTTTGTTGCACTTTGGGCAATCTTTATTCAGGAGATCTGTTTAAATGAGAATTGTTAAAATTACAGAACAATACAAGCAAATGAATAAAGGAAAACCATATCATAAAAAGTGTCATGACCACCAGGTGATGCAATGAATAAATCCAAATATTTTTTTGTAATCATTTTGGCCAATATTTCTGTCACATATGTCAAAATTGGTAAAATTATAGTACCTTATTAATGTTAAATGTAGTATTTCCTGTGGTCACCTGGTGGCGCCATAACCAGGAGATTACATTGTAGATGTGTTCATACATGGATTGTTAACATAGTTGGTAAATTTGGGACTGATCAAACATTATATGTCCGAGTTATAACAACTTCCTGTTAATAGCAAAATGGCAATTTTCGATAGCCGCGGTGTGTACATACTTAATCGAAGTGAAAAAAGCTCAGCAATTAACATTCCATGGGCTTTTAGATAAAACTGATGGAGGTTGGAGAAGTATGACTAAGCAAAAGTGGCCATTTTAGAGGTTTTTGCAAAATAGTCGTCTTCCTGTCGATTTTGGAAATGCAATCCAGGTTACTTATATTCTTGGTACCCTACATAAGTGTGCTGAATTTCTCTTGCCTATGACAAAACTGTTAGCACGCAATAAGCTGACACATGTCAGGTGGTTTTTGAACCCCAATCATCATACATTTTCTGATATATTTGCAAATTTCTGGGACTTTTTGAGCACCTTTAGGCCCTCAGAAATGCACTAAAAGCCAAGAGCCAATAATGCCCCATACACTCCTTTGGTGCACGAGCCCTAATTAATGGCTGAAATCTGTTAGAATTTTAAAGAATTCAAGAGTTCCAGTTACAATATTAGTTTTTTGCTTTAGTATATCTTTAAATAAATTAACAAAGCAATTACCAAATATGAATTTATATTAAGCAGTTTGAATTAAATAACTTTAGCGTCTGTTTTTAAAAATTAAGTGAAGCTTGACTGTGTCATCTTTCTCAGCAGAATTTGTCTAGAAATATGTTACATTTTTAAATATATTTGAGTGCACTGCAGTCTCACAGGGAATGCCACTTTCCCACGGCACGGCTTGACTGGAAGCTTTTGGGGGGGGTTTTTTCCAGCCTTTTCTCTACTACTTTTTGAACCCTTAGGGTGAGGTTCTAAAAACAGGCTAAATTGGGCCGAGGTGATACTTTTCCCTGATTGGTAAGAAAGCCGTGATGGGGCGGTCACATTACTTCTGAACAATGCTGCATTTCCCTACATGTGGATGCTTCCGCTAAGATCCTGCCCAGTATTTAAAAAATAAACAATTCACTTTAAAACTCATCTAAACTATAACAGGATGTTCTCTAATCAACTTTATTTAAAAAACTGACGTCATAAAAAATAGGTGTGCTTCATACTGATCGATCAAAAATGCTCACAGACCAGACCTGGGCAATGTGGTGGCTCCAGTCGCATCACATGATGCAATATCATAGGTCAAAGTTCCTCCCAGCTGAACTGTCTGTCAGAGAGGAATCGCATCACAAAGGCAAGAACATCCGATTTTGCACGCGATCCCATTCAAGTCAGTGGGATTTATTTGGTAGTTTGACAGAGCGGTGACAGCATCCTGTTGAGCGCTGACTGGTCAGTTGTTAAGCTCACTGATTGGCCAGAATTAATTGTCACAGCATGCTCCATTACAGTGTATTTATACACAAAACACGCTACTATAACATAGCCTGATAACAGCCAGCAATCCCTCTTTTAAACCAAGCCTTTCACTTGAGCCTTATAAACCAGTACGTATTACGGAGGGGTTGTGAAACACAGCCACTATGATGTCACGGAAAAAAAAAATAAAAACATGAAACTTTGTGAGGAACATGTCAAAACAAGTCTACGGAGAACCACTATTTGAAGTTGTGAGAAAAACATGGGTGAGCGGTGGCGATTAGAACTGAAGCCATGTTTATATGTTCCATCGAGCTTTTCACTTTCCTCCGTACGTAACCAGTCTGTAAAAGCATGTCTTAAACGATGTCTGTTGTGTAGTTTCTATAGTTTCCATACACCTTTTTTATACGCATTTTAAGAATTGCAAAAAATTAATAGGGCAGCACAGTGGCGCAGTGGGTAGCACTGTGGCCTTCCAGGTAGAAGGTTGTCGGTTCAAGGCTCGCCGGTGACCTTCCTGGAAGGAGTTTGCATGTTCTCCCTGTGCTTGCGTGGGTTTCCTCCGGGTACTCCTGTTTCCCCCACAATCCCAAAAACATGCGGTTAGGTTAATTGACTAATCTAAATACCCCTTAGGTGTGCATGTGTGTGTGTGAATGTTGCCCTGCGATTGACTGGCGAACTGTCCAGGGTGTACCCCCGCCTCTCGCCCAATGTGTGCCGGAGATAGGCACCGGCAGACCCCCGTGACCCCGAAAGGGAATAAGCGGGAATGGAAATGAATGAATAAAATTATCATAGCCAATAAGAAAAAAGATACTTTATAGCCGATAAGAAAGAATGTGTGTCAACTACAATGAATCGCATTTACAGAATAAATCCCAATCAAGGCAATAAGCAATTTTTTTCTGTCGCAACTGTGGCATTCATGAATCTGAAATGTTGTTTTGGTCATTCCAAAATTCCTTCGTCAAAGTCTGTCATGAAAATGGTTCGGTATGATCAGCTCCCAGAACTGTCGTGTGTTCGCAAAGAGCAGTCTCTCGCCTCCAAAAGCAAGATGACTGCACATATTGGGTTTCGTCTACGTGATCCAAGTTACTTTTTAATTTGAACTTTTAACCACCTCCAAAAGTAAGATGCCACGACTACGCATGTTGCGTTACTCAATACCAAAAATGCTCGACTACTAAACTGACCAATTCAAATTTGCATGTCTCTCGGTACGGCCTTGCGAAGACTTGACGAGGAAGCATAAGCACACCTTAATTTACACCACGCTTAATTCATTCTTCAGGTGAACTGAAGACTCGGGAGTCCCAAAGGGAGGGTTTCTGAAAGCGCATGTAGGGTAAGGCACCCTGCCCAAGGTGTTACCATATTTTTGCCCAAATGTGAGCAGAAGTTTGTAAAGACAATGGGTGTTTGAATCTCAAAACAGTTTCTATATCCGCTAGAGCTACAATAATCTATCCGTTTCATTGATTGAATTTCCATTTCTTTTTTCAAACATATTTTCTAAGATCTAAAACAACCAATAAATGTATGTTCCATTCAAAACAACAGATTTTTTATTGTAAATATCCACTTACCATAGACATTCGACGTCCTGCCCCGGGTGGAGGGTTCATGGGTAAATCATTTAAGGATCCCAGTTCTGACTCTGAGCTCCTTGTAGACGGACAGGATGGACTGCCTAAACTTTCTGAAGGCATTCGAACCAAAAAACTTGTTTTCCTGTTTGGTGGACAGAAGTCGCTCCCCGAGGACTCCAGTGTGTCATCCCCCAAGTCCAATAGCCGGCTCGGTCTATGCATAGCATTATGAAGGCAGCCTGGTATCTCAGAATGGCCTTCAGGCCCCGGATGAGTCGAGTTTAAAGGCCTTACATCCCTGTCTGAGCCAGTGCTGCTTTCTACATGCTGAATCTCAGAGCCCTGTGAGTGCAGTTCGTGGATCATTCCTTGGCTTGGTTGGCGTGTCTGCCGAGGCTGCTGGGTAATGCAGGTCATCGGGAGGGTGGCTGCTGCTAGGCTGTTGTGCCGCTGCATGTCATTCCTTGAGCTTATGCAAGCGCCGGTTAAGAACAGAGCTGGCTCCATTTGACTGGAATGTGGAATAAACGTTTTCAAATGCTGGTTCTTGTGCGGCGACGAGTCCGTCATTACGCACAACTGTTGGGCGTTCGAATGCTTGTGTTTGCAAAAACTGTCTTCCTCGACCAGCTGGAGTCCACTTAGAGTCTGTTTAATCTTTCTCACCCCAAGATGAGATATTTCCAAAAGATTGAGGAACAAGGACACTCCCGCGATGACGATCATGAAAGTCATGAAGATGGTTTTCTCCGTTGGTCTGGAGACGTAACAGTCAACGCTGTTTGGACAAGGCACCCTCTCACACTTGTACAAAGGATCCAGTCCGATGCCATATAAGATATATTGCCCCACAATAAACACCACTTCCACCACTGATCGGGTCAGGATATGTATGATATATGTACGAAGCAGGGAGCCTCTCAGAGGAGCCTTCTTCATTTTCCTCTGCTCCTCCAAACGCCTCAGTTCCTTCTCGAGCTTTTTGTGCTCCTCCAAGAAAGGCTCGGTTTCTTCTAGCTCAACTCTCAGCTGAACTTTCTTTCGGTGTCGTTCTTTCTCCAAAGACCTCAGCTGGTACAGAGCATGGCCCATGTAGACCAGCGAAGGTGCCGAAACGAAAATGACCTGCAGGACCCAGAAGCGAATGAGCGATATTGGGAAAGCCTTGTCGTAGCAGACGTTCTTGCATCCTGGTTGATCTGTGTTGCAGACAAACTCACTTTGCTCATCCACCCACACATCCTCTGCTGCCACACCAAGCACCAACATCCGGAATATGAAGAGGATGGTCAGCCAGATTTTACCCACGATGGTGGAGTGAATGTGAACCTCCTCTAAAATGCTCCCCAACAAGTTCCAGTCCCCCATCTTCACCGCCACATGTCCGTGCTTGGGTCAACAAGAAAATTAGTTTTACAAAACCTGCTATACGCAAGATCAACATCTATAAACACGAATGAAATCGGAAAGTCATGCATGGTATCATTTGGTTTACAGTTTTTGTAGACTTTAAAAGGTAACAACCACGCAGCAAAACTTACATTTCAGTGGGATTTGCTCCGTGCTATAAAAACCAGCATGTTTCCTCCAACAAAGAGAATCATTCCTTTGTTTTTACAGCCATGTCGTTTGCACAATAAAACCGCCAGCCTCTCCGCATAGTGTCGGCTATAGTGACTGTTCCCCACAGTTGTTGCATACAGCGTGTTCACAGGATGTAGAAATTGATCAGAAACTGACGGGACAATGCCCCATGGCTGATCTGATCAAGCAATTGCTGAAAACAGCTCCCCCACACACATATAAAAAGTTATCTGCAACGCCAACCAACCAAATGTTCCCCTTGCGTTCGATACAATATTCTACCACGTAAAAACAACATGATGAGCCTTTTACTTCCAACCCCCCACTGCCTCACTGAGTCTTTCCATACCATGCGAATTCAACCACTTAACCATTAATCTAATGCGTAATCTATAACGCTCTAATCTATAATTAGTCGAGCTAGTTCACTTAGCCACTTAAGCATCGGGTGAAATTCGTTAATCTGTTCTAGCACCTGCAGAAATGAGTTGTGTTCCAGATACATCAACTCTATTTCATGGTTGTCCTCTACGGTAGAGATAGTGCTGGAGCTTTCGTGTTGTTTACGTTTGTGTGTAGTCAATGTCAAATGAAAGACCTTGCGCTCCATTGCATCAGACACCCCCCTCTTAAACCCAATCCATCAATAGTGCAGCGATTTGTTTAGCTTGCTCTTTTTTTCTCATTTTATGCATCACAAATCACATTACAAGCATATTTACACAACACCTGGCGTTAACCCTGTAAATCCGATAGCAGTTGATTTGGAAAGCCGGAAAGGCTTTGTTTTAGATCAAAACAGCGGGGAGCAAAGAGGTTAGCTGTGTTGCACCAATCAGCGCGTGCACGTGATTTGTTATCCTGATTCGTCCCTGCCCAAACCTTTCAAGCGCAGCACAACTGGATCATCTCGCTGATCACACTGCATGCTTCATAAAATGACCAGCCATCCCTCGGGGCTTTAATTAGCTTTCCATCACATGCTGACAGAGTCGATGTGAGATTGATTTGATTTTCCCTTGCAGAAGCTTCAACTGCAAACGGCAAAAGTCACACCAGGGACGTTGCATTACATAATACCTTCATATTTTACATCGAAAAGAGCAGAAAATCAGCCTCATTGGAACTAATTGCTTCAATTCCATCCACATTGTCCATATAGGATTTTCTACACTGGTGGAGGAGGAGGAAATCTTCGCACACGAGTAGAGAATATACTACTAAATACGTTCAAAGCATGATGCAAGAACAAACCCGGTGACTGTTGTGATAGTGAGCGGATTCCAGTACATTAGCCCAGTTTTAATGTGGCTACTCACCAAATAAATGAATTGACATGGCTTATCGATTAGATAAAACAGAACATGGAGTGATATGACGGACAGAATGAAAATGTCTTTTATAAGTGGTTAAAACCTCCGTAGAGGATTTATCTCTAGCTTTACCCATTCTGAATCGAATAACGCGCTTAGCTAGGGGGACCAATCGTCTGGGGCAATTTTATAAATACAGGAAAATCTCTGTGATCACTGTTTTTCATAGGACCATTACACGTATACGTAAATTGACCAGTGCTTTCTATGGAATTTATTTTGTGCCAAAAACGCACATAATTTCAGCTAAAACTAATGCAAATAAATTGATTGCAAAGAAAGCAAATCTGCCTGAAAACAAAAATAATCAAGTAATTACCATAAAGCTTCGGTTTTGCTTTTCAGAGTTTTGATTACGTTTTCAGCATCTTTTCTTTTGCTTTCTAATTTTTCGTTTGCGATCTGGAAAGTTACGTTGGGTTGGGTGAATGACAGTGGTGCGCCCTCATTGGCTTGTACGGTTTTGATTAGCAGATCAAAGAACCGGATGTACTAGCAATTGTGGCTATTTTCACCAGTGATTATAAAGCATTTATGAATAAAAAAATGTATTAGTAGATATTTAATGGACGCCACGAGAGCCTCCGGGAGCCAAAGTACCACGTCTAGAGTGTCACCATCAGCCCAGTTGAGTCACAGGGGCTTGGCTGGTTTCCCGTCCCCTGGAAGAGCATGTTGGGCACTGGACCGCCCCAGCAAGGCAAGATCCCACACATCTGATCCGGAAACCCACGCTCTACTAGACTGAGCGGGGTGAAGACACCCCGGAGTAACTCTCCCAGCGCACTATCCGGAGCCGGGTTCGTCTGGCCTCCCCACCACTAGGTCATATCGCGGACACTCTACACACCAATTTTTAATCAGCCTATGCACTCACATAAAAGAATTATCAACAAATTTGGGAAAAACATATTTTAAATCGATTACAAAACGTGAGACATATAACTTAACAATAGTATTTTCAAATACTACTCGGATTTAAATAATATGCCCATCCATTCACCGAAACATTGCACAAATATCACGTGGTGCAAGGAAATTGTGTTGTTTTGAAAATCCCAGATTCCCAGATAATGTGCTGATGGTCACCAAGAAACCAAATCCACGATGAAAGACGGAATTAATAATAATCTTACAATGAGTCCCCTGATCGTGAAAGTGTTTTGCCAAGCTTTCTTCAGTTTGCCAATGATTTAGGGGAAAACTGTTTTGGTATGACCACATAAAACCAAGTGCAATCGTGTTGCCTACGAACCTCGAAATCACGATCCACACTTAATCAGGGGGCCATACAACCACAAAGCATCAAAGGAACAATGGATTGGAACATACACTCTCAAATCTTGCATGAAAACCACCTTCCCTTAGGCTTTACATATTGGTTGTGGGTGGGTATTCCATTATGACAATGAAGCAAAAAACTTGGCCAAGTAGTAAGTGTGGCTTAAAAAATAGAATATTAAGGTTCTAGAATAAAATCCCGTTTCCAGACCAAAGTCTGAGTTGCCACAAATCAAGGAGTGACAAAATCTTGGAGACCAACTACAAGAATCAGTGCTCATTTTACTTTGTCTGCTGTCTCTAATAATTGATACTTTGGTATATAAACCCACGGTATCACAAAAGCATGGAGGCTGTGAGATGGACTCCACCGTGCTTCATTCTGGTCCATTACAATCAATAGAGACTCGTGCAGCCCTGATCTGACTGTTTGGAGATAATGAGATTCCAGCAGGCCTGAGGATATTTACTGAGAGGAGGTTTAGGGTGTGAACGGGGTAAAGAACAGAGCGTGAGCTCCCTTCGCCTGAAAACATCTAATAATAATAATGTAACTTTGTCTGGAGTAGGTTTCATTCTTCTTATTTTTAAGCATGAAATAGTTTAAAGTCCTGTTTATAAGTTTGTGATCTTATGGACCATTTTGCGACTATGAAGTACAAGTCCTTCTCAAAAAATGTGCATATTGTGATAAAGTTCTTTTTTTCCTGTAATGTACTGATAAACCTTACACTTTTGTGTATTTTAGATTCATTTACACGCAGGGGTTGAAGCCTTTTTTGTTTTAATATTGATGATTTTGGTATACAGCATACGCTGATGGCATGGAGGCCATCAGCCCGTGGGACTGCTGAGGTGTTATGGATGCCCAGGTTGCTTCGATAGCGGCCTTAAGCTTCTACAGAGTGTTAGGTCTTGTGTCTCTCAACTTTCTCTTCACAATATCCCACAGATTCTTTATGGGGTACTGGTCAGAAGAGTTGTCAGACCAATGGAGCACAGTAATACCATTTACCAGTGGTTTTGGCACTGTGAGCAGGTGCCAGGTCGTGCTAAAAAATGAAATCTTCATCTCCATAAAGCTTTTCAGCAGATGGAAGCTTGAAGTGCTCCAAAATCTCCTGATAGCTAGCTGCATTGACCCTACTCTTGATAAAACACGGTGGACCAACACCAGCAGCTGACATGGCACCCAAGACAATCACTGACTGTGGGTACTTGACATTGGTCTTCAGGCATTTCCCTCTCCCCAGACTCTTCCTACAGACTCTGTAGCCCAGGTCAGGCACTTCTGCTGCTGTTTCTGGTTCAAAAGTGGCATGACCTGGGGAACGCGGCACCTGTAGCCCATTTCCTAAACACGCCTGTACACGTTGGCTCCAAATTTTTCTACTCCAGACTTAGTCCACTGCTTCTGCAGGTCCCCCAATGTCTGGAATCGGTCCTTCTCCACAGTCTTTCTCAGGGTACTTCAACTCTTGTCGCTGCTCAGTGTTTTCTGCCACACTTTTTCCTTCCCACTGACTTCCCACTGATGCGCCTTGTTACAGCACTCTGGGAACAGGTGGTTCGTTCAGAAATTTTTTTCTGTGTCTTACCCTCCTGCTTGAAGGAGTCAGTGATGGTCTTCTGGACAGCAGTCTTACCCATGATTGTGGTTTTGAGTAATGAACCAGGCTGGGAGTTCTTAAAAGCGTCAGGAATCTTTTGCAGGTGTTAAAAGTTAATTAGTTAATTCAGATGATTAGGTTAATAGATCGTTTAGAGAACCTTTTTATGATATGCAAATTTTTTAAGCTGTATGCTCAAATAAAAAGCTACTGTTTATCAGTACTTTACAGAAAAATAATGAACTTTATCACAATATGCAAATTTTTTGAGACGGACCTGTATACAGTATTCTGCAATTAAATATGTGAGTTGTATCTAAAGCAGCAGCATGACCATCCATGTGACCTGCATGCATTCGTGGAAAGGGTGCTTTTCAAAGGTCTTTGTGGGTCATGGACTTTGTTATATAACGATCGACCAGCTAAGCATCTAAAACAACGAGGGAAACATTGTTTGGTCCACAATTCAGTTTAAAGAATAGCGCAGATTTTTACACATTTGGAGAGTGAAAGACAAAAATGAGTAAGTATGTTGGGTTTTACAACAAATTTTGCCAAGATATCCAAATTGGTGTGAATCACCAAGAATGCTGGGAAATTTCCATTGGGGTCAAACTTTGGAAAAATAACCTAAACTGAGAACCTCGTAGAAACTTCAAACGACCACATTTATGGAGGTTACCAGTTTGCTTTAGAAAAAAATTCAAACGCATCTGCTCCTAGACCATTCAAGATACAGCTGCCAAGATATCCAAAATGCAGGTCGACAAGGTATGCAAAATGGTCTGATTCGGGATGCTATATCTCTTCAGACTGATGCCACTAAAGGAATTGTGGGAAATCACTGAGTATACTGGGAAATTTTGGGGTCAAATGTAACTCAAACTGAGAACCCCATAGAATAGGGGTCGGCAACCCAAAATGTTGAAAGGTCCAAAAAAACAAAAAGCAAATATGTCTGGAGCCGCAAAAAATTAAAAGCCTCGTAGAAGCCTTATAATGAAGGCTACCCATGCTGTATGTATCTACATTAGCCTACTATCAAAATGACTAAGTTGGCTACAAATACATAATGAGCTTCATGATTAAATGTTTATTTTCCCTGCAGCGCATCCTGTAGAGAATGACGCACCATGTGACTACTTGTTGCACAATGCCGCCTCAAGTTTAAATTCATTAAAATATTGATGAATCATGTTTCATTACTTTGATGAAATTAAAAAAATGCAATAAAGAAATCCGATTTTTGAGGTCAGTTTTTATTTTGAGGATTCGAAAAAACAACAACAAAATGGGACGTGTATTAACATGCCCCTCACCGGGGCAACAAACAGAGTGCAATAAAATGCATCCTGCATTTATAAAAAATAAAACAGCAGCCTTTTGAAAAGATAAAGTATATACCTTTTTGTTTTGTTTACAACAGCCCCATGCCTGGCAACCCGTTCTGCTGATGTGTCGCAGGCTCTGACGCAAATCTTCATTGACAGAAATGTTGAAATTTAATATGTATTTTAAACATTTTAACAGCATTGGAAAACGTTAAGAATGTTTGTGTCATGTTTGTCCTCCTACAGAAACTATATTAAAACAAAAAATATTTACCTCACCCATCTTTTTCAAACCCTTTTTGGTTTCAAACATTTTTGAATAACTAGGTAGCGCTAAAGAGCCGCGGGTTGCCGACCCCCACCATAGAAACTTCAAACTAACCACACTTGTGGAGCTTACCAGCCTGTGTGAGAGCATACCAACCACTGTGCAAAAGTATTTGAGAACGGATTAAAGCTTTACCTTTGACTTATAATGGCCATTGAATATACTGTAAATTGGGAAAGGCAACAAAAATATCTTCAACAAAAAGATGCTCCCTAGCAACAAAATGTTTGCCCTAGCAACCACAGATTGTGAAATCTATTTCAGCTTTGGTACATGATAGAAATATGGGGGTTGGCTTGTGGTACTCACTGTGACCAACAGTGTTTTGTTACCAACCCCTCCATAACAACCAGACTTTTTACCATAACAACCAATGTGGCACGTCTCTGTCTCAGCTTTAGAAAATCATAGAGACATGGGGTTAGTTTATTTTACTCATTGGGACTTGCCAACTGAAATAACATATTATTATGTCACTGACTCCTTCGCAGCAACTAAAAGTTTTACCCTAGCAACGAAATCAACAGATCTATATCTCTGCTTTTGAAAATGCTAGGGACACATGACTTGGTATACATTATTCATAATGTGAAGGAAACCTTTTAATGTAATCATTGATTTCTCCCTAGCAACCACAGTGTTTATCCTAGCAACCAATATAAAATGCTAATGATGAGCTTGGTAAATTAATAGGTTAAATGTTATATCAGTCAGTTTCATCAAATAGTTTTAAGCAGCACTTTTACAAGCCAACATCAGTGTTTGTGTATAAACTTTAAGCATCTAGTTGTAATATTACGAATGAAAGGGATATTTGAACAGCTGTTCTTAATGGCTGTGCTCTGATGAAATTTCTTTGAATCAAAAAGACTACAAACAAAGTGGCTTTAAGCACAAGTTCTCTTTCTCATTTATTCATTGTTAATTTCAAAGGATGAGACAATACCATATGTTACATTTACTCATGTTGTTAAAGTAGTTTATGAAGTGCACATTTACATTTTGGGAAATGCTCCACATTGGGTCAAACTGAGAACCTGGGACTTGGTATATATCACTCATAGTGAGAAACAACCAGTTTGTTTAACCTAGAACTGATTTAAAACAAAAAATTTTATAGCACTAGTTGTCACATGGGGCAAAAAAATGTAAACTGCACTTTCACAAGACAACATCAAAGTTAGCTGACTTTGAATGCAATACTCACTCTTTTGAGCTTCTTGTTGTTGTATCACCAACAATCAATGAATTTGTAAAACACACACGTGAAAAAACAAGACTTCTACATGTAAGCAACACATATTCTTTAAGTAAACAATAAAGATTTTACATGTAAACAATGCAAAGTTGATGTGTTAAATATTACACGTTTTTGACCATTTGGGCTTTCCATTAGTTTGCTTCTGCTTTAAAGAATGTGAAAATGCTCCTTTTTCAGTAGCTCCTCCACATTTATTGTCCATAAAGCTCCGCCCGGCTGAATGTTCCTTCTCTATTTGATAAGAAGCTCCGCCCCTTCTCTCTTCAGAGCAGTTCTAAAGATAATCTACAAATAATGACCAGTTTACACCTCCTACAGCAGTTCAGTCATGTCTGCATTCTCAAGGGGGGGGGGGGATGTTAGTTTTGAGTGTGAAGCCTCTGCAGCTCATCCTCCAGCATGCCAATCTTCTCCAGCAGATTCTCTCTGTCCTGCAGAGCTTTTTGTTCAGCCACTCTCTGCGCTTCCAAAATCTTCCTTTCGTACCAGCGCTCCAGCTGTGTCGACACGGTCTCAAAGAAGCGTTGGGTAACTTCCATGGCATGCAGGTTTGCCCGTTCCTGAATGAAGGTAGCCTCCATTGGCCTCTGAGAAAAAACCTCTAGGGTCTTAGTGGTGGTCTGCTGGGTTTTAACCACATCTTTGTTGTTCCAGCCTGAGTTGGAGATGCTGTTGTCATTGAATGCTTTGCTGGATGTGGACGGGCTGGTGCTGTCACTGGTGCTGCCGTCACTATGGTTATGGGTTTTTTCTGACATGGACTTAGATGGAAAATCACCATCATTATTCTCACCATCATCAGCCTCCTGAAGTTCAGAGCTTTGCCACTTGAGGTCAGCAGTTGCCAGCTTGCGGGAAAGCGGTTTGTGCTTGACCAAAGATTGAACCGTCTTTCTATCATCTGTGTGAGGAGAGAGATTTGAGATGTGAGCATGTTTTTCATTATTTAAAAAAAGTAATGCTTACGATATTACCAATACGTATATCCATACATCAGAAAATGTATGGTTTCATTAAAGCCATTATTGGTAAAATTCTTTTACTTCTGTCATTAACCCAAACATTTAATTCAAGTTCAACTGTCTTAAAACAAGTGTTGCATTTTTATATATTTATATCTTAAAAAATAAAAGATCATTAACTCTTAGAAGTCCGGGGCCTTTTGAGCATTTTCTTTTTTTACTACAATTTCCTCTTATAAATTACATTTAAAACATTTTTTTGTGGCAATGCTTGATATAATTTTTTAGAACAACCTACACAATATTTCTTCATTACATGACAAAATAATTCCACAACAAAACTGAAATTATGCAACAAAAAAAAATCATTTGAGTATTACATTTTCATTTCAACTGCAAAAGTCCCAAAAATTGAGAATGACCATTTTTATATTTTACAACAAAAATCTAAAGTGTTGTTGTGAAATAAAAATCTCCCAAAAAAGCAAAGACAAGGTCAAAACAATGTGAAAATTGTATCAAAAACTAAGCAAACCTTTTCTAAATCTTTTCTAAAAATATTGTTCCAAGAACTTTTTGTTCCATTGTGCTTTGTTTTGTGCCAGAACTTTAAAAAACACAAGCCATCTCACAAGTCTTTCTAATTCCAAGGGTTATCCTCTTTTTTTCACCACAAGATGGCACCGATATGTGGACTGTAAAATGAAACTAAAAGACGATTGCGCATTTCCTCTCAATTTTTTTTATTATATTGCAAATTATATCATAACTCTTGTAATGTTTGTTTAAAACCAAAAAGATCAAAGCTAATAACATTTTTTAAATCTACCCATTATAATTTAAATGAAAATTAAACAGTAGGTGTATTGTCATTATTAATTAATTTAAAACTGCCGCTGTGATTGGCACACGCAACGATGTGCAGAGACTTCTAAGGGTTAAAGACAGATTAGGTCAAAATGTTGGTTACAGTTTTCTTCAGGTGAATATTTGTATCAAAACTGTTCGAAATCAAATAAATTTGTCTTGTAACTATAACACCAACTGTGACACCAGCTTAGATGCCATGACACTGAATATCTTCCTTTGAAATGTAAAAAGATTGTTTTTTCAAACCTGATGAACCATTGACCTGATGAATCATCTCATAACATCTCCTTCCATTATCCAGACTCTTTCGGTGGGTGTCAGGAGGTCCTTGTGGGCTGGGCAGCACATTGACATATGTGGCCAGAGAGCTGGAGCTTTCCTCTGAGACGAGAGAGAGCAGCGGCTGACCTTCAGGCTCGGAGTCCAGCGGTGATTGGCCTGCTGAAGGAGAGCGTAGGAGTCGGTAATACTGCGAATCAGAGGGCATTCGCACTTCCACGTCCTGAATTTGAGACATGCACCAGCTCTTCATACTGCTACTGGCCGCTACCTGCATGAAGGGTAAAAGCAGAGTAGCATTAGCTTGTTTTGTTGTAAAGCAGACAAAGATGAAATGTGATCAGAGTGAAACATGTACAAAAATTTTAAACTTAATAGCTATTGGTATTTCGATGAGAACCACTCGCTCATCTTCTCTATGACTAATATAAATTGCTCATTTATCTACAACCTCATTACTTAACTGTGGAGTTCTGCAAGGCTCAATGCTTGGCCAGCTCCTTTTTAACCTATACATGAAACGCTTGTGAGACATGAGGAGGCGCTGCTATGCTCGAGACTCTCAACTCTATGTTCCAATTTGGGCTGGTGAATCTCTTGGCATGGCTAGCTAATATAAAGAGATGGCTAGCCAGTTTCCTGAAATTAAATGATGATAATGCAGAGATTATTGTATTAGACACACAGTGTCCCAAAAAACTACACTTAAACCCCTGAAACACTGAAATGCCTGTACCAAACCAACAGGTTGAAGGCAATTAATTCATTTTTAAAATAATTGTTCAGTACTGTGTGTGCAAAAACATAGGAAACATACGCATACCCCGATAGCAGAGTAAACAGCAACATAATCCTCGCTCCGGCCATCATTACACATATTGTTTGTAAATACAGCAGTGACAGAACATGAAGAAAACAAACCCCAACCCCGAACACAAAAAACTGTTCACATGGCACTGAGTGCGAAGCGTTTAATTAATTAATCTTGGCCAACATTTTCAAAAATTGCCTGGTTGTATGAAAAGTGGTGTTGAGGTTACCACAGAACATTACCCGCATATTCAAAATAAACGGGTATGCGTCGACAGGGCCTAAGAATTAAGCAATAAGAATCCGGTTGTACTCTTTTAGAGCATTTAGAGACAAAGTGAAACAGCTTAAAGACCAGTGTGAAGTTTGCACAGTCATTGATCGAGTGATACTGGTCGTGTGGGTCCATTATCATTTCTCAAGTCCACAGTCAACACAGTGGTCCACCAGGGAATTTTTAGAGTAATTCCTGCTGCAAAAAGCCTTTCAGAGATTATTGAGATAAAAACCGGAGTTCGCTGCTTGCAACATTAATTACACCTTTCGTTGTTCAGTGAGTGCTTCAGGTTCAATGCTTCAGGTTGATTCAGTGAAAGTAGACAAATCATCCACTAATCGGTTACATTTGAGAATAAAGGACTGGGGGATTCCCCATGTGGATTAACATTAAAGAACTGGAACTTCATGCAAAGGTAGGTAAACAGTGGCTATGTGGAGGATTCTGTTCCATGTCTCCCCAACAAACCTGTTTCTTCTGGGGGTCCAGGTGCTCCAGTGTGGCTCTCCGGTTGATCCGGTAATGGCACTGCATCCTCTCTGCAGATATGCGCTCCTGCTTCAGTTTCTCGATCACTTTCATCTGAACAGAGGTTTTTTTAATTACTGTTTCAGATTTTTGTTGCAACAATCAATTAAAAGATTATTGCTCTTTGTTTTAAATAATTAAATGACGTAAACACATAACAGTCCCTGTACTAAAATGCGACAAAAATATTTTTCTCTAGACTGATAAAGTTGCTATTTTCAGAATAATCATACCGGTTTACTATATTGTTATTGGTGAACTAAAGCTTAACCCTTAAATTTCTGTGGCCTTTTTGAGTGTTTTACTACATTACAATGTGCTTTTAATAAAGTAACCTTTTTTGTGGCAATGCTTGATTTTAGATATTTTTTAGTACAACCCGACTTCTTTTTTTTTTTTTTTACAAATATTTCCACAACAATATATATCCACAACAAACCTGAAATTGTACAAGAAATTCCAATTTAGAGTAGTAAATAAAAGAAAATACTGCATAAATAGATAAATGTAATAAATCCCACAAAAAAGCAAAGACAAGATCAAAAGAAGGTGAAAATTGTATTAAAAAACAGACAAACCTTTCGTAAAAGTCATACACTGTTCCAAACACTTTTCGTGGCATTCTGCTTAGTTTTGTGCCAGAACTTTGAAAAACGCTAGCCATATCACAGGTTTTGTACTTCCAAGGGTTATCCCTTCTTCCACCACTAGAAGGCACTGATGGCAACATGAAACTGAAAGACGATTGCACATTTTGTGTCACATTTTTATTTGAATTACCTTGCAAATTATGCGTCATAACTCTTGTTTGTCCGTTTGAATCCAAAAATATCAAACCTAATAACATTTTGAAACCTACACATTATATTTAAAATGAAAATTAAACAATAGGTGGGTTGCATCATTGCTACTAAAGAGCCGGTGTGATTGGCACATGCACTGGTGCGTGAAGAGATGTCTACGGGTTAATATCAATTACAAAACTACATTTTTAAAAATAATTCCATTACATGTGACAACATCGCTATTAGTTGTCCTAAAGACTCCAAACCTGCTGCTTGTTTCTGTGCTCGATTCTTCCGAGCCGGCAGTTGATCTGCTCCTGGACTGTGTGTATTTCTGACCTCATCTCCATCTCGGTGGCTTGCAGCTTGTTCTCCAGTGCTTTAATGAATGGCTTACATTGACAGTCCTCTGCAGGAGCCTGTGATCACACAGTCACTCTCTAACCTTTAAAGAGGTTTAAAGCTTCAATCTTTGCAGACTTAATGCAATGTTTACCTGCTTTATCTGTCCATCTCTGTCCCTGTAGAGTGTATACAGCTGAAAGGCTTTAGTTTGCTGCTGTTCCTCCTGAGAGCTAGGGCTGCTTTGTGGGACTCTGTGGCTCTCGTATAGGTCGTACTCTCTTAGACACACATGCTCCTGCTGGTTTAACAGCACAAACATACATTACTCAGCATCTGGCCTGCTCATGTACGAGAAGGAATTACTCTCTCAGCATATGCTATAGAAATGTTTTGTCATGCAACCTACAAATGCACTTCACTGTACTCAAGCAGTTGTTGTTATAAATGTCATTGCAACATGCAGCTATTTACATTTTTAAATTTATATCTAAAATAATATTCTCTTTAGAATAAAATATACATTTAAAAAAAATGTGATTAAGGTGAATGTAAAATTGGTGGTATGATAGTTTTAAGCATCATAAAGCGTATATTATGTAAAATCAACATTTCTGACAACCCTAGCCTCTTTATGTGTTTTTCCATCATCAAAAACATGCCTCGAGTTTTATCTAGAATCTTTCATGCATGTTTGTGTAATCCTATATTCCTGTTGTGAGCTTATAGGAGCTTGATGTTCCTAGCACCACCCATAGTTCCTAGCACCGCCCACTGACCAATCAGATTCATTGCTAGTACAGTTCATCTCTATTCATATCGGGTGCACTGCCTGACCCGGAAGTGAGAATAACAGACCTACAAACTTTTATTTAGTGACTTACACACAGTGCAGTGCTAATACAGATGGCTCACAAATTTATTATAAATTCTTTTAAAAGGGCATAATATGGTGCCTTTAATAAATAAACAAAACATTTTGCAACATACGTAACCTTTAGAAGTCCGGGAGCTTTGCTATTTGCTCTAATAAGTTTTTAGTGTCAAAGCTTCATATCATCATTTTTTTTTCTACAATTATTTTTCATTACATGGCACAATAATTCCACAACAAAACTGAAGGTACAGTACAATTCAAAACAATTCTGAATATTGTGTTTAAAACAAACAAGCCATCTCACAGGTCTTGAACTTCCAAGGGTTATCCCTTCTTTTCACCTCTAGCTGGCACTATTGGCACTGATTTGATTGCTGTAAAAGGAAACTGAAAGATGATCATGCCTTTCCTCACATTTTACTTTTTATTACCTTGCAAATTATGTGTCATAACTCTAGTAATGTCTGATTAAAATTTTTTGAAACCTATGCTATATATTTGAAACCAAAATTCCTACTTAATTCAAAACAGCTTAATTCATACAGAGACTTCTAAGGGTTATAAATCCTTCTTAATCAACTTCCACTTTTAGAGGTTTTAGATTCATTTAACTAATTTATTTATTTTTACTCACTTATTCAAATATAAATACGATCAATTAACATTTTTTTCAACTATTTATGCTATACTTATGCAAATATACTTATATATTTAAATGTCTTCAGGAACTAATCACGTTTTAAAGGATATTTTTGTACACTATTAGGTTATGTACGAAAATACGAAATGTACAAAATAACAACTTCTGTTATAAATAAAACGTTTTTTTTATTAATTTAATAAATTAATAACAAATTATATAATAATTATGCATGTATGTAAACTATTTTATTTATTGTTTTGAAACATTTTTTTTATTTTATTTTCTAAAACACCATAACATCAAGCTGTAAATAAACATTGTACTGAATGGAGTACCCTTACCTTCCCTCCTTTCCCCCGGATCTTTCTCCTGGCGGAGGGGTTCAGAGCAGCAGTTGAGTGCTCGGGTTTGAGCTGCTGACATCCTTCATCACTGTTTATGTCTTTAGCAGCATCACTGTTGCCCTGCACAGTGATGAGAGGGCTTTGCATCACAGGGGTATTTAAGCAAAAGCAATCACATGACCTCTGATCTCAGGAAGCTTAGCAGTCACGTGATGTGTTCTTCTTTTAGGCCCTTAGATTCATGTTGAAAACAGGGAGTGGTAGTAAATCTGTCGATTCTGTGTCAATCTTCACCTTCTCTCTAGATGCTTGAGCTCTGGGGAGGGACTGAGTTTTTCTCTGAGCCCGCATCACATCTCGTCTTTTCCTCACAGTTTTTCCTCTAGCAAATCGCTGGACCTGAAAAGAAAAACCTTTTTCATAAGTCAGAGAAATAAGTTTGATTGAGGCTCTGCTGGGAGATGATGTGATTCTTATTGTATTTTTATAACAAACCTTATTGTTAAGACAAATATATTTGCTAAAATGAATCATTTGATCTGAATCACCTCTATCTGAACTGAATCAATGGATCTGAACCATCCCAATCTGAACTGATTCATTGTATCTGAAACATTAAATCTGAATCACTCCAACCTGAACCCAATCGCTGGATCTGAATCACCTTGATTTGAACTCAATCGTTGGATCTGAATCACTCTGATCTAGACTCAATTGAACCACCTCAATCTGAACTGAATCAAAGAATCTGAATCACCCCAGTCTGGACTGAATCATTAGATTTGTGTCACCTTGATCTGAATTGATTCAATGGATCTAAATCACCATCGACCTAAACTGAATCACTGGATCTGAATCACCTCTATCTGAACTGAACCATTGGATCTGAAGAACGTCGATTTGAACTCAAATCGTTGGATCTGAATCACTTTGAACTAAACTCAATTTTTGGATCTGAACCACTTCAATCTGAACTGAATTGTTGGATCTGAACCACCTCGATCTGAACTGAATTGTTGGATCTGAACCACCTCAATCTGAACTGAATCAATGGATCTGAATCACCTCAGTCTGGACTGAATCCTTAGATTTGTGTCACCTTGATCTGAATTGATAAAATGGATCTAAATCACCATCGACCTAAACTGAATCATTGGATCTGATTCACCTCTATCTGAACTGAACCATTGGAACTGAAGAACCTCGATTTGAACTCAATCGTTGGATCTGAATCACTTTGATCTAAACTCAATTTTTGGATCTGAACCACTTCAATCTGAACTGAATTGTTGGATCTGAACCACCTCGATCTGAACTGAATTGTTGGATCTGAACCACCTCAATCTGAACTGAATCAATGGATCTGAATCACCTCAGTCTGGACTGAATCATTAGATTTGTGTCACCTTGATCTGAATTGATTCATTGGATCAAATCACCATTGACCTAAACTGAATCACTGGATCTGAATCACCTCGATCTGAACTGAAAGATTGGATCAAATCACCTCAATCTGATTTGAATCGATGGATCTGAATCACCTCGATTTGTTTGGTAGCTCACAGAAGGCAGCAGCTATAAAACTAAAAAGCAGCAAGAATAAACCCAGTAACTATTAGACACACAGCATTGTGTGGTTTATGATTCACAATGTAGTTTTTGGTTAGTAAGGACATATGTATTTGAATAATGGACTGGTGTTAAATGTCAAATACCTGATTGGATTTTGCAAGAATGATGGCCAACTCTCGGTTGTTACCGTCTCGAGCTTTATCAAGAGCAGTCTGGCCTGTCTGTGGAAAGAGTCACATGTAAGTTATGACACAATGGAATTTAATTTCATTTTGAAGACAGTTTATGCTCTTTGCAATCGTCAAATATGTCATCATAAAACACATCTATAAATAGAGTTTGCCAAATGCAACCAATGAATGTTGCAAATGAACCGGCCACATTTGTGCTTTTTATTTGTGGTTTACCACCACTTCCAGCACAAGCTGACCATTACAAGACACTGGCTGCATCCCCATGCTCCACTACAGTGTTTCAGTGAATACTAATAATTGTTCTTTTTTTTTTTGTAAAGTTGTGCTGCGTTTTTTTTTATTATACGCAGCTTATCGCTGATCTGACCTCCATGTATCTCCCACACCATTATAAGATGCTCACTCTTGAGTCATTATAGCTTCAAAGATAATCTTTACAGTGGGGTAAAAAAGTATTTAGTCAGCCACCAATTGTGCAAGTTCTCCCACTTAAAAAGATGAGAGAGACCCGTAATGTTCATCATAGATAGACCTCAACTATGAGAGACAAAAGGAGAAAGAAAAATCCAGAAAATCACATTGTCTGATTTTTAAAGAATTTATTTGCAAAATATGGTGGAAAATAAGTATTTGGTGAGCTACAAACAAGCAAGATTTGTGGCTCTCACAGACCTGAAACTTCTTCTGTGCGAGGCTCCTCTGTCCTCCACTCGTTTCCTGTATTAATGGAACCTGTTTGAACTCATTATCAGAATAAAAGACACCTGTCCACAACCTCAAACACTCACCCTCTAAACTCCACCATGGCCAAAACTAGAGAGCTGTCAAAGGACACCCGAAACAACATTATAGAGCTGCACCAGGCTGGGAGACTGAATCTGCAATAGGTAAACAGCCTGGTGTGAAGAAATCAACTGTGGGAGCAATTATTAGAAAATAAAACATATACAAGACACTGATAATCTCCCTCGATCTGGGGCTCCACGCAAGATCTAACCCCGTGGGGTCAAAATGATCACAAGAACGGTGAGCAAAAATCCCAAAACCACACGGGGGGACCTAGTGAATGACCTGCAGAGAGCTGGGACCAAAGTAACAAAGGCTACCATCAGTAACACACTACGCCGCCAGGGACTCATGCAGTGCCAGGTGTGTCCCCCTGCTCAAGCCAGTACATGTCAAGGCCCGTCTGAAGTTTGCTAGAGAGCATTTGGATGATCCAGAAGATGACTGGGAGAATATCATATGGTCAGATGAAACCGAAATAGAACTTTTTGGTAACAACTCTGGTCGTAGTGTTTGGAGGAGAAAGAATGCTAAGTTGCATTCAAAGAACACCATACCTACTGTGAAGCATGGGGGAGGAAACATCATGCTTTGGGGCTGTTTTTCTGCTAAGGGACCAGGACGACTGATCCGTGTAAAGGAAAGAATGAATGGGGCCATGTATTGTCACATTTTGAGTGAAAACCTCCTTCCATCAGTAAGGGCATTGAAGATGAAACATGGCTGGGTCTTTCAGCATGACAATGATCACAAACACACCGCCCGGGTAAGAAGCATTTCAAGGTCCTGGAGTGGCCTAGCCAGTCTCCAGATCTCAACCCCATCGAAATTCTTTGGAGGGAGTTGAAAGTCAGTGTTCAGTGTAGAACATCACTGCTCTAGAGGAGATCTGTGTGGAGGAATGGGCCAAAAAACCTGCAACAGTGTGTGAAAACCTTGTGAAGACTTTGATCTGTCATTGCCAACAAAGGGTGTATAACAAAGTATTGAGATGAACTTTTGTTATTGACCAAATACTAATTTTCCACCATATTTTGCTAATAAATTCTTTAAAAATGAGACAATGTGATTTTCTGGATTTTTCTTTTGTCTCCCATAGTTGAGGTCTATCTATGAAGAACATTACGGGTCTCTCTCATCTTTTTAAGTGGGAGAACTTGCACAATTGGTGGCTGACTAAATACTTTTTTACCCCACTGTAAATTAATGTGTTTTTCTCATTAAGATTAAAACTTTATACGTATATGATTTGTGTTTATTTTATATTGTTTTACGGTAAGAACTACAGTTTCTCACTGAAGAAGAATATACACAGACTCTTTGTCTAAGTTAAAGGAAAGTGACTGGCACTACTGGCACTTTTCCACTGCACAACAGTTCGGTAGAGTTCAGATCAGTGAAGTTTTAACGGGTCTTCCACTGCGCTGTGGCCGTGAAACCAAAACAATGTCTGGAATCTGCTTCAAGGAGGTTCCAGAACCGACACCATTGACTTGAACTGACACCATTCTCTTGATTGGTGACATATGTGAGTGATGATTGGTCCGAGAGAGTCACCGTTGTTTGTGTCATTGAACCACGTGAATAGTGCAGACTTCTTTTTAGCTGCTCACAACTTGTCACCAAGGAGCTCGTTGTGGGAAGCCGTGGAAAACACCCATAATCCCGCGTCGGGATCCATTGTTGTTTCATGGATATTTCCTGAACTCATGTCGCACTCTGTATTGTATCAAAGGAAGGGGTGGAGAAAGCCTACGGAAAAGTGATGTGGAAAAGCACCAAAAGTCTACTGCCAACTTGAATTGGTATATATACCAATAAACATTTAAACAAAACACAATGTGCCAACATTTGAAGCAATACAGACCCTCTACCTCCACCATTGTGCAAGAGGAGCTCTGTGAAATTACTCCAAAATGGCTACCACCAGGCCAGAATGTGCTCAAATGGACAAACACAGGAGGTTGATGTGATGTAAGTGGTGAGGTGAGGGTTGTGCTTACAGCCCAATCATGTGCAGGAGGTTTGACATTTTGCTAGCGAATGTCAAGATTGGCAAATTTGCCAGTGGTATCCTGTGCTATTCACAGATGACGCAGGTTCAAACTGAGTTTGGAGATGCCATAGAGAATGTTCAGCTTTCTCCAAAATTACCGGATTGTTAGTGGGTTAGTAATTATGTTGGGCAGCATTTCTCTCGGAGGGCCGCCCTCTTGCTAGCCAGAGAGCCTAGATGAGATCCTCTTGAGAGATCATACGCTGGTGAGGCTAGTACCTCCTAATTGAAGACAATGCTAGACCTCATGTGGCTGGAGTATGTCCTGCAAAACAAACCATCGAGGCCAATGGTTCTCCAGACCTGAATCTAGTTGAGCATATCATGTCTTCGTCCATCCACCTACATCATGTTGCACAACAGACTGACCAGGCTGCTGTTAGAGGATGGTTCAGTCCAGGTCTGGGAGGAGATACCTCAGAAAACATCCTGCACCTCTTAAGGAGCATGCCCAGGTAAGAAGATGGTATAGGCTTGTGGAGGCCACATTCAATATTAAGCCTCATTTTGTCTTGTTTTGAGGACTACATCAACTGTGTGTTTTTCTACTTCTTCTTGAGTGCAATTCTAACTTCAGACCTCCATGGGTTAATGATTTGATTTCCACTGATACTTTATGTGTGGTTTGTATGTGGTTTCTACAGTGGTCCATGAGTGCACACCACAATGCAAATCCAAAAACATTTGTGTTTTTGAATTGTAATAGCCGTTTTTGATTTGCAATAGCGTTGCACTCGCAAAGTTGATTTGTGTTGTGGTGTGCACTAATGGGCAACCGTAGACACATACAACTATACAAGGGAGAATCCCATTCATTCAGATCTAGTATGTATTATGGTGTGGCTTAAAAATACCAGTAAGTAACTATAAGATTTATGAGGAAAAGTCTGTGTTACTTACGTTGTTTTTTATGTTTGCATCAGCTCCTGCTTCCAGTAACAGACTGGCCGTTTTCTTGTGGTTAAGAGTAGCTGCAACATGGAGCGCGGTGTCACCTATCTACAGGATAAAGACATGTTTACAGTGACTCTGTTTAAAAGTATAAATATGTATTTATTTTAGTTTAGTAATACTTTATTATAACCAGCTCCTTTGGGTGTGATCATGCCTTTCAATTATCTATCATTAAACCCAGTAGGTGCCTACTTCAAACATTGCTAACCGAGTGTTCTGTAGACAGTAAGTTTTATCTGCCATTTCTTATGCAGTTAATACCATGTACACAACGTAATATCAGTCACTTAAAGGAATGATAAAGTTCCTGCAGCAAATTCTGAAACTTGGTTTTGGATTGTGGAGGAACCTTGAGTACCCGGAGCAAACCCCGCAGCGAAGAGAAAGCCAATCTACTCAGGAAGGCCACCAGCTGTCCTCTAGCCAGCTACTAATTATCTGACACACTGGCTGTTTTGAATTAAGTAGGAATGACACAACCCAGCTATTATTTTATTTAGATTTAAAGTGTAATGTGTAGGTTTCAAAAAGGTTATTAGTTAATTTTTGGTTTTAAATGAACATTATTTGCAAGGAAAATCTATTTAAAATGTTAGAAACTTTGTCTTCCAATTGCAATTTAAAGATGCTGAATTAGTGTCATTAGTGCCATCTAGTTGGGAAAAGAAGGGATAACCCTTTGAAGTTCAGACCTGTGATATGGCTTGTGCTTTTCAAAGTTCTGGCACAAAATAATCACACTGGAACAAAAAGTGCTTGGAACAGTGTATAAAATTAACGTTTTTTTTTTTTTAAATGTTCACATTGTTTTGTCCATGTCTTTGACTTTTTTTTTTTTTTTTGGGGTGGGGGGTATGCATTTTTATTATGTCTCAATAATTATAATTTTTGTTCAGAGATAAAAACAGGTTGTCAATTTTTTCATTCTTTGCGGTACAAAAATCACAAAAATTTATTCTGTAAATTGTATTTTTGTACAATTTCAGGCTTGTTATGGAATTTATGTAATGAAACATATCTGCAAAAAAAAAGAAGCTACGTTTGTAGTAAAAATATGGTATAGTATTATTAATTTATTAGAGAAAATTTTAGAGCGGTAAAAACGCTCATGAAGGCCCCAGGCTTTTAATGTTTAATATGTTAACGGTGTACATGTTTTGTTCAGCCTATTTCTATTTTGTCAGGAAGTTTTAGTGTTTTTGATGAAACTTGCTCTAGTAAATTGAACCAACTCCTTCTAAAACCAGAAGGTAGAGTAGAAACCTACTGGGTTTGATAAATAGGTTTATCAGGCTATTTTCATTACATTCAGAATAGGGTGATAACATGGTTAAACAGCTATGATGAAAATATACAGTACATAGTAAATAATGAATAAACCCATTGTTGCTGGATCCAAAATCAATGGGGAAGAGAAATCTGACCTGGTTTTTCTCAGATACAGAGCAGAAGGAACCCAAGAGGATCTTAACTATGGCCATTTGATTGTACCGTGCAGCTGTGTGCAAGCACGTGTCACCTACCTGGAAGAAAATATATTAGGAGTGAAACGGCAACTACAAGTGCTTCTTTTTAAAATCTATGAATATTTAATCAAACACTGGACATGCATTGTTTTTGCTGTCAGGCATGGATCCACCGAGCAGAAGAAACTGAGCTGTTTGGAAATGTCCATTCTGACATGCTAGATGCAGAGGAGTGTTTCCTGCCTGTAAAATAAGACATCACATAAGTGTTTCTTGGAAATTATTTGTATATTAATCAGCTCATAATTGTAACAAGAGAATATACCATGTTTTGAATGCTATTTTTTAGTTTGAATCTAGTAATTTACTATATTTATTATACATGGTCACTGGCCATTCTAGTGTGTACACCTCATCAGTTGTGTATTTGAAAGAAGATTTAGAATCCTATTGTTCTGTGAGAGAACAGGAAGTTACATCACAAAAGGAATTTTCTTAGAACAAAGCAGCACAGCTAGTTTCTGCCCTTTTTGCTCTGCAGTCAGGTGATCTCAGGATCTCTGTTTCCCCTGATCTGGTTTTGTCCTCGATATAGAATGTTTTTAGTTAAATAAAGCTTTGTTTTCTGTTAAATCTTCTTAAAAGGCCACGATACGAAACAATGAGATGTTTACATTAATTGTTTAGGACAGTTTTAATGTCACATTAATTGTGGGTAAAATATTTATTTTCTATTGTTAGCAATTTTTGACTTCCTGTTTGTGACACATGTTTCTCCTATACGGCTTCTGGGACTCATCTCTTTTCAAATATTCATGAGTCTGACTATTTTCTTATGAGATGCAGTGCATTCGTTATTATTAACGTGTAACTCTTGACAAACTCTCTGTCAAATTCCAAGACCGCGCATTAGTTTAGAACTTGCGAGTTTTTGTTTTCATGGTGCAAAAGTGCTGAGGTGCTACATGGCTTTCCCCGTGATGAAGTCAGAGCTAAACTCTGGCTTTGAGCAGTCGGTTGGCCACCAACAACATAACATGTCAAAACTATGGACTTGTAGCAAGCATTTTCCTTGAGAAAGCTATGAGAACTGGTAAATGGTGGACCTGGGCATTGCAAATCAACATAGTTTGTGTTTGTCTGGCTGTTTTTTGACTGTTATGAAGCATTATCTTTGATATTTGTTATTCAAAGCCAAGTCTCACACACACACCCAAACTTAATCTATGCAGTAGTACACAACCATTTGTTTGCATTTTTCTAAATTGATCTCGTGGCCATTGAAATCTTGCTTCCAGAGTCTTCTTGTTTGGTTATGAATTAATATTTAAGAAAACATTTTGCTTTATTACACTCATTGTTGGGTTCATTATTGGGTTCCTCTACTACAGAGAATTGTTGAAAATGACGCAGACTGGATGCAAAACCTTATGGGCAAGGCTAAATAAGTACCTCAATTGGTACTAGATGTACCTAATAAAGTGGCCAGTGTCTGTATACAGTAAAATTTTGAAGTGGCGTATTTGTGATTATAGAATCTTAAAAAGAAGGGGGTGGGGTGTTCTTTCAGAACTTAAAAAATAGACTTACTTTGTTCTTGACTTTGACACTGGCTCCTGCTTTTACCAGTAGCTTCACACAGGCACTGAAACCATGCCATGAAACCTCGTGCAAAGCAGTGTTTCCTTCCTGCCGGAACACATTGGATTATAGCCATTAGATACATAGACATGGCTTCATTCATGTATATTTATTTAAGCTATGAATATTAACGCAGCTTAATTGCACAATTTATGGATGAGTTCATAACGGTACATAATACCAAAATAATAGTCCTTTGAATTCAACATCTTTCTACAAATCCCAGCCTAAACTTTTTAACCAGTTTCAAATAGAAATATTGAAGCTTATGAGATTGTGAAGCTTTAAGACCATTAAGCAACAGTAAATACAAAAGTTCATAACCAGACCTTGTCTTGTAGATCTAGAGCACAGCCTCCATGGATGAGAGCAGAGATAGCATCACGGTTTCCCACAACGGCTGCCCGGTGCAGGGCTGTCTGATGACCCTGGATTAGGAAAAGCACATACAGTTGGATCTTAGCTAAATTGTACTGTTGGAAAAGCATAACATTTAATTGTCAGCCGCATTTCAACGTATAAATTCAAACAAAAACACAGCTTTAGCAAAAAACTAAACAGACCATGGGTTTACATCCTCCAGGGCACCTTGGAAGCCGGTCACCACGGTGGGAAAGTAAATGAACCACGGCCGTCCTGAGGAAAACAATGTAAGCATGCTCATAGAAAAGAAATCACAGTCGCAGATGTGGCACGATTTGGCACTGATGGTGAGCGAGCAGCTGGCAGGGTCACGTGTAATCCCTCACTTAGAAACAGACGAGTTCTGCTCTTTCCTTTAGGTCTGACACATGGGGAATGGTTCTGGATGAGAATGAAACTGTTGTTGCTCTGATTTAAGCTCTTCTTGGGATTCAAGCCAACATGATTCTCTGTTTTTATTCCAAATTGTAATAAATGGATAAAAACAAGCTATTCCAAAGATAAAACAAAGTTCTGCATCATTGTTATTCATTTTATTTTAATAGAATAATGTGTATTTGAAAAGAATAACTGTATGACTTGTTGATAAACATTCAGAGCGTTTAATCTTTGGAATCGCGTGTTTCATCCAAATATTAAAAGCTTTGAGAGTATATACACTGGTGTGCGTAATACATTTCAGTTACATATCCAAGACAAACACTTAATTTGTAGCCGTTTTTATTGAATAAATAGTTTTGATTATCTATTATTATTATTATTATTGAGTGTTTAATCTTATTTTGTTTGGATATTTAACATTTGATTATTACATTTTGGGATATGAGCTACACCCTATATAGGTATTTTGTAGTTTGGAAATGTGGTGATGACACACACATGCAAAAATTCCTCACATTTTTTTATTATTTTTTTTGTATTCATTATCTTAATTTACAACTCATTTTTGCGGAGAAATTTTTGTTAAATAAACAAATTGAGTTTGGACTGTGCCATCGTTTCTATTGTCGGTCGACTCTATTGGAGATCCTGACCTAACTTTTTTTTAGAAGAAATAAAGTTTATATGATTAATGGAGAGTGTGCACATTTTTTTGTAAACAAAAGTAGGTGTGAGCATAAATTTAGACCCGCTTGTCAATTGAATTGAATACCTTTAGCACTAATTATTAGCGGAAATAACTAAACTCAAAGCTCTAATTACTCAAAATTGGTTTGGTAACCTCAGTGACCCTCACCCTCCATACACAGGTGAATCCAATCATGAGAAATATGTAACCTCACAAACATTAGAGTAGCAACAAGGGAGCCTCAAAACAACTCTACTGAAGGATACAGAAAGCTGTCTCAGAGATTTAAGCTCTCAGTTTCTGTGTGGAATTGGAAGACCAGAGGCACAGTTCAAGTTAAGGCTCGAAGTCAAAGACCTAGAAAAATCTTAAATATGGAGAAGTGCAACTATTTGCGGCCCATTGAACGAGAATTTGCGTGCCATGCCTTAATATGAAAGTTTATTGTTAGTGGGGCCCGCGAGTTTGATATTAATGGAACTTTACAGTGTTTTGTCCGGTGCTGAACAAAACTACCAATCCTGTTGGATTATATATCTCTCTGGGTGGGACATAGATGACTGAAAGATACAGCAACGTTGCCGCTGCTGGCTGCTTCGCTTCTATAGAGAGCACACTATGCAATGCCTGTTCCATCCATTGGATGAGGCACAAACGCAGAGACAAGGTTCCCGCCCATGTTACTGGATGCTTCTCTACTTCCATCAAAACACTATGTGTAACGTTCTCTCTGAAAAATCAAATCGAACTGATCCTTATGCGGCTGGATAAAAGAAAAAGTAAGTAAACTCGTCGGTGTCCTTCTGCAATAACAGTCCCCAGTAAAGCACTGGTTAAAAATCCAGGAAATGAGCTGCCAATCAATACCGTACTAGCCAATGAGGGCGAACCACTGTTATCCTCTGCCCCACAGGACATTTGTGCCAGAAGTGTAACTTTCAGGGTTGCAAACAACATTTAGAAAGCGAAAGTGTAATCAAATCTCTGAGATGAGAAACTGAATCTGGAAATGAAACCAACAAAGAATGGAGAGTATTTAAAATCAGTATCGATTTTTATGGTAATTACTTGATTTTTTTTTTGTTTTCAGGCAGATTTTAGCTGAAATTAAGTTTGTGTGATTGGCACAAAATTAATTCCATACAAACATGTCTTTTTCAAAGCACGCAGTGAAGAGAAAGGTTGGTGCATCACAGACCTGAGGTGTCTAACTTGGTTATAAAGAGATTTGACACATGTTGGTAGAATGCCCATTTTATAACTCCATGAGGAGAAGGTACCTGACTGGACGAGATCTGAAAGAAATCCACACTGACCCAGAAGGGTAAATTCATTTTTTAAGGTCAGACTTTATAACTTAGATTGGAAATGTTTAAGTTTTGAAACACATTTTAATGTGTTTTAATGTAATCCAAGGACGTATTAGTTTTTCTAACATTGTTTTCCTTTCATTCTGAGTAGTTCCACTGCTTCCCAGAGATAACACCTTGCACTTGGCTCCAATATACACCCTGGTCTTGACTGGAGGAAGAGGCAGGAACTTCAGTTCGGATCTAGACCGTGTGCTTTTGTGCTTGTGAAGCTCTGCTTTATTTAAAACTTTTGCTATTTTGTTCTAGATGATTTACCTTCTTCTGTTTAGTTGCAACAGTTCCCTTGTTTTTAGTTTATTATTAGGTTAGATTAGAGAGAGGGGAACGAAGTTTTATTTGAGAGTAAATACCTCTCTCAAATATTTGTTTTTATTGGATTTTAAGTTTGGGTTGCTAATTCTTGTTGGTTGCTAATTCCCCATGTTTTTATCTTTTACTACAGCTGAGATAAAGTTCAGAAAATCGGGTTGATAGGGTAAACAGTTTGGTTGCTAGGGAGCCTTCGGTGATGTCATAAAATCTAAATTTTGTTACTGTGATTCGCATAAACAAACACCCCTTTTTCGTTTTGAAGATAATTTTGTTGCCATTTCCCATTTATTTTTAATGGCCATTTTAAGATGTGATAAATACTTAACCCCTTCTAGAGGTTCAAATACTTTTGCACAGTAATTGATATATTCTTGCACACAGACTAATAATATCCACAAGTGTGGTCTGTTTGAAGCTTCCATGAGCTTTTCAGTTTGAGTTAATTACCCATGTTAAGAATTCCTTAAGGGGCAACAGTCTGAAAAGATATGGCAACCCAAATCAGACCAGTTGTAGTAGGAGTCTTGTCACTATTAATAGTGGGTTGCCATGTTTCAGTGCAACAGTTCTTGCTTTTAAGATTTGCTAGTTTTCTTTTCGAAGACACATCCGTCATGTGTTTTCATGAATATTTAAAAACTCTGTCCACAGGGAAATTATTCGTGGTAAGATGTCAAAAATGAAACGTTAGAAAGACAGATGGGAGGATCAGTGCTGAGGATCATGAAACAATAAACAACCACAAGCAGGAAATGAACCACAGACAATGGTGTTGGCATTTAAATGATTAAAAACAGCATTTTACTTCAATTTCGATGTTCATTAAAGGGGTTCTCGGTGCTTTCATTTCAATTGCATTTATGCATTTGGCAGACAATTTCATCCAAGGTATTTACAGATTGGATGAGCGGATGAAGTGGTTGAAAATTATTGACATTTAAAGGCTTGTGGTTTGTTTGGAAGATGAAGAATAAAAGGACTGTCGGGTTCAACATTGTGAGCGATTTGGTGTGAAATTCTAAAAACATGGCTCCAAAATCAATGTTTGTTTTACTCCTCTCTGTGGCTAGTTTGTTAAACTACGCACTACGACCAATTCGTATTTATAAGCGGGAATTTTTGAAATAGTACAGGCAAATTGCCTAAACAAATTGGGAGTTAAACATAAGCTGAATTGTGTTCGGTGGCAACATTGACGTGGGTGAGTGTGCGTGCGTGCGTGCGTGCGTACATGTGTGCGCATTTGTGTGTGCGTGTGTGTGTGTGTGTGCGTGTGTGCGTGTGCAATTCACACATTTCAAGCACATTTAGATCCTCTAAAATGCACAGAAAGCCGCAAAACTATACTGCTCTGAGTAATTACAATAGGGTTCTACGCACCTTTTGTGCTCAAGCCCTAAATATGTTTTACTTATCTACAGATGCTTACAACATTTCATTACACTTTTGGTAAAAGCTAAAAAGAACAAATTTTTTTCACGTTTTTGGAACCTCTGGGATTCTACACGTCTTTCAAATGTCTCTGTTCTTTGGGCATTCGTAATATGGATTGCGTTTCCAAACTTAGGAAGCTGGCTATTTAGCAAAAACCATTTTTGCTCAAATCGTACTTTAACAAACTCCTAGAATTTTATCGGCTTATCTCCAAACTCCACCATCTTTTCTTAAAGCATATGGGATGTTACATTGGTTTAAATTAAATTTAAATGTAAAATTTTTACTTCCGTAAATGATGTGATCAGCGGCCGATAAAAGTTACAAATATCAAGGAGTTGTTAATAAGTCCAACATGCAATGTCCAATCGCGTTAAAATTTGCCATGTGTGGTAAGATCCCCTATCTGAACAAATCTATATAGCAGCTTAGAGTGTCAGTTATAGCGCTACCTAGTGGCGAGATGGAATGTTTCATTTTCTTCAGTTTTATACTGCTATTTCAGACAGCTTGATGTTTGAAATGTGGAACACTTACATAAGAAATCAACACCTACCAAAAAGTCTATTAGAGAGAGTTTCAAAAAGAGAGAAAAAAGTCTGTTATTTTGCAAAAATCTCTAAAAAAAGGTAATTCTGCACATGCTGTACTTGAACAAAATCCTCAAAGAGATTTTATCTGTTCACCTCCAAACTCCATGAATCTTATCTTAAGGCATTTGGGATGTTAAATTGTGAAGCTTTTTTGATTGTTATAACTCAACCGTACAAAGTCTGATTGGTCCCAAACATCTACAATGTACACTCTCCGCAAGGAGCCACCATGAGATCACAAAAAACATTTTACTCTGATACCGTAATTGGTTTTTGTCAATTTTAACATATGTGATAAGAATATTGGCCAAAACAATAACAGAAAAAAATGTTGTCACTAATTCATAGCGCCACCTGGGGGTCATGACACAATAAGGTGTGGTTTTCACTATTTTGCTGATTTTGATGCACACTTTTGTGTGGTTTCCATGAGAATTGAAATGAGAACAGATGTAAATCTCTGACTCCTAGATCATTTCTAATCTGATCTTTTATAAAAGCATCTCCTGACCTCAAAGCTTAAACTGATCCACACAATACAGTGTGCTTTAATCTTTTCTTTGGCTACCAAAAGCTTAATATTGTATTATATGAGTTCTATATACAAATATACTATTAATTGCTTTTCTTGTGTCAGTACAAATATCTTTCATTCGTAACTTGATTTCTAATGACTTTAATATTTCAAAACATTAATGTAATGTTTGCAGAGTGAATAGCATATTAAGAACAGCAACAAAACTTTAATTAAGATCATATTTCCAGGTTATTTAGACAGAAAAAAAGCCATTCTGTGAAATGACATTCTGTATTTACATTTTTTCTAGAAACAAAATACAATTTTCACAACAAATTTGTATTGAATCAAAATCTGATTAAAAATTTAAACCAAATGTATGACAATCACATTAAAATGTTTAAATGATTACAATATATTTCTGTGTAAATTAGTGCTGCATTATAAATAATGATAATTTTGTATAATTTGACCATTTGTAAAAATATACAGAAATATTTACAACTCTGTTGTACCACCTTAAAGCAACAATAAAGTACTTGAGAATCCAGTTAAAATGTACAATTTGAAAAGCCAGTAAAACAAATTGTGTTCCAGTTCACACTACTACTACTAATAATTATTAATTGTTTATTAAATTACCAATTTGTGGACGATACAAATGAAAGAATAGCTTAGAAATAGTGAAAATAACAAATTACTATCACTTAGTTGTTATCAAGAATGCCCTACCTCTTCAGGGTTGTTGAGAGCAGGTCTGGACTCAGAGCATCAGTGTCTGGAATGAGGGCAGAGTTCACAACAGCAGCACTAAACATCTGTAGTACACCACACGCATTCACCAGCCAGCTGCCTCTCAGGAAATGACATCATCTGCGAGCTTTGGGCTACTGCAGTGGGTCAAGTCCTCAAAAGAACAGGTTTTTTTTTTTCAACAAATGATGTGGAAGAGTCACTGAACCATGAATACAGCTTCTACCACCATACCTGTATTGTTTTTATTTTAAACTTATGTTTCTTGGCTTAAATTGGTAAACGGAGCATTTTTTTCTGCTTTTAAGCTGTTTGAAGGCGATCATAAAGTTTTGTATGACCATTTTTATTCTATGTATATGATCTTGTCTGTACTTTGCTTGTTTTCAATACAAAACCAATTGAGTATGTTCGTGTTTGGTTCCTAGAACTGGTTTAACGGGATTCAGTATGCAACAATATCAGAATAGATTTTGGGTTCTTGACTGATTTTGACCTAATGTAAATGTTATTTGTATGTTAATGACACACTTTTGTGATACTGTTTTAAAATGTTTTAATATTTAGCTTTTATATGTAGAGAGCATGGAAGCACACACGACAAACCTTACAACGCCATCCAGTGGCATACATAGGTAACTCTTTAATAAAAATAAAAATAATCTATTTATAATAACTTGTAATTTGTTTTTGTAAACTTTACATAGAATCTGTTCAGATATCAATTTTTTGACAACAACAATGGTTGAAGTGAGTGCTTTTCCCTCTTCAATCGCATAATTTTCTATCTCACTTGGTTAAAAAAAACAAACTGATCTGATAAGAGATGAAATGGTACCCAGCCACGTTTGACCACAGATTGGAACTGAAGGCTTCTACACAACAATCCAAATTTTTGATCCGAAGTTTTGTGCGGGAATGCACCTCGATCCAAAACCACTGGTGCCAACGGGACCAAGCACAACTGACTGAACAAGTGGTGCAAACAAAAAGAGCGCTGAGAAGCCATCTGAAGATTCCTGAGAATTTGGAAATTCGGATTGGTGAGTAGAGGATTTAAGAGACAAATCACAGCAAATTACAGCAAAGGCAATATTCCGAGCATTACTTCTGAGTTAACTGCCGCACTGGGCACACTTACAGGAGAAACGCTGGGTGGAGTTTTATAACCAGTGATGGTTATAAGTTTAAGCTTTTTGTATTTTTTCCTTCAATGAGCTTGTACAGGAGTCCGGTGAAATTTCCGATGGTCTTGATTCAAGTGTGTCGTCTCACATGGCGGGCGGAGTGAAGCAGCCATCAACCGCAGCAATCACGCCTCAGTAGCCGGTAGCAGAATAATTTCAAGCCAATAGAAGTCTATGGAAAAAAAGCTGAGCTTTAAAAATTATTTCCTCAGAAATTACGGTATTTACACAAACAGGTTTAATGCTTTTCAAATTTATATAAAGGGTGGGGGGGGGGGGGGGGCAAGTTAATTTTCGGCTCAATTTAAATTTTTCCCAAAATCTAGGCGGGACCATGTGATTGACAGCTCTGATTGATTGCTGCACAGAACAGAGCAGACTTACTGCTGTTATCACGTCGAGAGAAAGATCATTTACGCTGTCGATCAAATTTTCATATTCGTGTTTCATTCTAAAATAGGTTGTATATTTCAGACTGCTTGTTAGAGGGGTGTTTGCGAGCCAGAATTGAGGCTGAGCTCTGAAACCATGACTGGTCCATCGTGTGCATGTTAGGTGCAGTTGTCCAAAAAAAAGAGGGAAGAGACTCAAGTGCAAGAGATCGGGTTTAATATAAAAAAATGCAAACAAGCCACAGGCCCACGGCCGGAACAGTCCAAGAAAAATTATGAAACTAATTAAAATTACAAATAATCCACAGGTCCCACGGCCGGAATAGTCCAAAGGAAAATAATAATTATTAATACAAAAGGAATCACTGGCACAGGGCTGAAAGCTCCTCGATCTGGAGAAGGGAGAGCTGGAGATGAACCGACAGAATCCGGGACCACCGAGAGCACCAAAGAATTATGCAGAACAGGACAGGGCTACACTGGGGAAATAAAAAAAACAGAGAATCCGCTAAGGGAAATCCTATAGACGGGAGCAGAGGAACAGCGAACCGACAGACACAGAGGTAATTAACGGACTGACACGGAGTAGTTGAAATGAAGCGCTTAAATAGGAAAGAAGATTAAATCATAATGATGATCAGGTGCGCTAATTAAAAAGGGAAGTGCATGGAAGGCAGAGAGAGAGAGAAAAGCAGACAAGGAGTAACAGTGCACCACTCAAAGTTCAGCGTGGAAGTTGCCCTATTTAGCCCAATGGCAGTAAGCAGTGTCACGTCATCCATATTTCTTGATGTGGTCATTTAAAACAAAGAAAGCCATTTGAGTTTTATTTTATATTAGGGATGTCCCGAGCCGATCATAAAGATCGGTATCGGGGCCGATCGAGGCATTTTTTAACTGATCGGAATCGGCTCTATGTATCGGACCGATCGAATGTTTACGTCAGCTACGTCACGCACGTGTCGCAAACTCGCATGTTAAACTCGCATGTTAAACTCGCATGTTGTTTACTACTTGCAATACGGTGCTAAGATGTCTGCAGTGTGGAAGTATTTTAAGTTGGAAAGTGATTCTAGTCTGGTAGCTACATGCAACGTTTGCAATGCGAGCTGTTGTGTCCTGCCCCTTTAAGGACGTTGATGACGTGCTTAGAGCGTGCGTGAATCTGGAAGAAATATGAGAGACTCGCATGTTTGTGCTCGTGTTAAAAAAAAAGGTTCAAGCTCTACAAAAACCTTCATTTAATGCTTATTTATTCCCAGCGTGGTAAGCTAATGTTTAAAAAAGTATATTTTGTTTATTTAAAAGGGATTTCATAGATCGCTATTTGTTGTTTATATTAGCGCCTAAGCGCCTAAATAGCGTGTTTAAGTTTTGTGTGTTGTGATGATTTACATGTCTATCTAATAGGTTTGTGACATGTTGAAGTGTTCTTCGTAACTTAAAATGTGTAACATTTTCGTTGTTGAAGAAATAGAAATGTTTATTTACTGATTGTTATTTAATACCCCATGTAAAATATATTATTTTCTCTTTTTTTTCTAGTTTGACGCGGTGGTACTAGCAAAGCAGCCTTTAGTACTACCAACTTGATAAGGCATCTTAAAACGAAACACACGACAGAATATTGCGACTTCACTGAGCTGTAAAATTGAGATTTCATATTTGTGAGAAATAAAAAACTGTAAAGGAACAGGTTGCTTTCAGTTTTTTTTTTATTCATGCACTGCTGAGCTATTTGGTTGTCAAGAGTACACACTGGATTGATTTAATAACCTGCATGCACTTAAAGTGTGCAATTAGCACAAGGAAAAGACAAGTATCGGATCGGGACTCAATATGGGTCGTTACTTAAAATGAAATGACTCGGATCGGATCGGGGGCTCAAAAAACCTGATCGGGACATCCCTATTTTATATATTTATTTATTTTGTTTGATCAGCTCATAAATGTCAGGTTTCTTAGTTTACGACCCCATATAAGGCTACAATGACCAATTAGGTTGAATATTTGTAAAGTTAGTCAAAATAATATAAACAAGTTAGTAGATTTACTAATGGACATGAATAAAATAATGAATAAAAAATAAAAAATTGAAAATCCTTATAATTTGGCATTAAGCAATAATTGCATGTGTATTGTTGACATAAAAGCTGGAAAAGTTTATTCTTTTCACAAATATAATTTTTGCTTCAAATATCATGCCTGAAATACTTTTTGCCATTCTTTGTTGTGACTCTTAAATTTCCAAATATATGTACATTTTATTAGCTTTTGTGATAAAAATTTGCATTTTTATATCAATTTGTTGCACCATCTTAAAATTCACTTCACTTCACTTAATATTTTCATCCAGAGTGAAAATGGAGAACACGTTTTCCTCATCTCACTTCCTTAAACATTTCAATCAGGACTGCTTTGACATTTGACATTGCTTTATTCATCAGGCAAAGGAGGGCACCGCTCCTTAAAATATTTTCAATAAATTGTCCTAAACCTAACAACAACAGTAAAAAAATAACTTGAGAACCTTATTAATACTCATTTCCTGGCGTTCTATTGATATTAATATAAATTATGTTGGGTTCTCTTCCTGTTCTATGTTACCCTTATTCTATCCTTTCTTCTGGTCTTTTATTTTGTACCTTTCTCTTCTGCTCCTGATGTTCTGGCCCCTCCCTGTCTGCTCCTTCCTCCTTGTTTCAGTTTTCCACTTATTCCTTTTATTCTGGCCACTTCCCCTGTGTGCGTCTTCCTTCTGTGTGCTTGTTTATTAGCCTTCATGTGCTCCACCTGCTCGTCTCGTCTGGTAAGCTGTTCCCCTCGGTATCCCACTCCCCATTTAAAGCCCTTGTTCACTCTCCCTCTGTGGGTGTTGATGATTTGAGATTCCTGTGTGGCCAAGGCAAGGCAAGGCAAGGCAAGGCAAGGCAAGGCAAGGCCAGGCCAGGCCAGGCCAGGCCAGGCCAGGCCAGGCCAGGCCAATCCCATGCTTATGTTTTATTTTGTGTATGAAACTCTCATTTGATATCTTGTTAAGTTCCCAAGCAGCTGGCTGCTTACCAATGATATTGTATTTTTGTTTTCAAGGTTTTTCTGTTTGTTTTGTAGACGCCTTTAGTTTTGTTCAGATTATTTTACTTGAGGTTGTGTTTGTTTTTGTATATTAGTGACTACACTAATAAAAAACAGCTAACAAAAATAGCGAACATCACACAATTTCACACATTTATGTTTGAATCAAAAATCCAAGTAGAAATCTTAATAAATGCACAACACCATTGGTAGCATTTTACTATTATTTTGTCAGAGGAACAACGTTTAAATATATTTCATTAAAAATATTTTATATTTATATCAGATTTTTGTTCTGTCAACCACGGATGTGCAGTCTTAAACAAACTATTACAAAAGGAAAAAACGGCAAATCTAAATATAGGTCTATATGAGAATAACAATCGACGCGGTAAAGAAAAAATAGGACTACATCTTCCTAGAACCACAGCAATGGGATTGGAGCCGTGCTCAGCTCTCGGTTAGGGGAGGTGAGGTGAGGTGTCCTCATTTACCAGTAAAGCTTTCACAGCCTTCAGTAACTTAATGAGGAAGACTGCGGTGATGAAGAAGAAGCTTCACAGTGAGCTGTGATTCCTCGTGCAGGCGGTCAGCTGTGAGCGCTACGGGGGGAGGTGAAAGTTCGCCATGGCTTGCCCATATCAGGTGACAATGTGGAAAAGTTCTGCTGGAACCTCAGATTAAATTTCTCTAACTCGGAGGATGACAAGCGCACGAAAACACAATGAAGTAGACGGAGAAAACGACGCGCTTTCCTTCGATTATTATGACGACGATGACGATTTCGAGTCGTTCACTGACGCGGACGGAGACTGCGGCTATGATGACGGAGGTTAGGCAGCGTTTTCATTTATCTCCTTTTAATCTAAGGAAGCAAAGGCGATCTGATGGTGTTCGGCTAGTAAATTGTCATGGTATATAGATATTTAATGTTTTCTTTATGAGTGAGTATTAGTTGAAATAACTTTGTTTCACACATATGGTCTGTAAATATTATAACTAACCTTTTAGCTTTGTGATTTTTTTTTATGATTTATATTTTATAAATACTTAAGGATACATTGTGGGAGAGTGTAATGTAAATATAAAGTGTCTTTGTTTGGTTATCAAAGTACAAAAGCAATGACACAAAATACTTTGAAATGAATTCCATTTGAAACGGTGAGTAAATTATATATTATTTTGAAATAACATTATAAAACAAAAATTAAATGACCATTAATAATTTTTTCACATTTTCTTCCCATTGGGACGCACCAAAATTCCACTTTTCTAAAAATAGATTTTACATCACTTTTAAGGTCTTTACACAAATATTTGGATAGCTTTTCAGCAGGGTGCTCTTCATCTGTGTTGAAAATGAATTGATGCAAAGGCACTCCTTGCCTGAAGTTTGCGGTACAACTTTTAAGGACTCTACACACTGATCTGAATTTAGATGTACACAAATCTTCAAGTAGACTTCACTGCAGACAGTAGTGCAGTGACAACGCATCTGTGGTGACGGTCTTCGCACCTCGGATGGCTTCTCAGCTGGGTGCTCTTCATTTAGGTCGTGGAAATAGTGGTGCAATGAACCTCCCTGCCTAAAGATGCCGGTTGTGGTACAACAGATGCACTCCGCACCACACAGGGAGACAGGAAAAAAGAAGACGACCGCTTGGATGTCATGCGGTTTCTACTGTTGGTAGCTGTTTGATAAAAATGTGGAGAAAAGGGGATTTGTAGCGATTGCCATTTCTGTCCTGTTTCCTGTACAAAGTCGCTTTGAAAATTTGGGATGAGCGCCACAGAGTGCCTCTTTTATGTCCTACTCATGTCATCAGAAGAGTCAGCTTTCATTGGTCATTCTCCGATATGTCAGTGCAAAACTCTTTTTCGTTGCCACAACTTGTTTAGTCAGACGTGTGATGTCCCATGATGGTTTTCAATTGAAGCACTGTGTCGCCCAAATACCCCGGACTGAAAATTTGGATCTTTGTGTAGAGGCCTTTAATGTCTGTTATTCACTCCCTCATACTTTTGCAAAATATTTTTCAGCCAGTGTTCTGTGGCACATGAGTGTGCTGCAGGGTTAGACTGTTACCAAAAACGTTAATTTTGGCCCACAACGATAATTTGTGTGGTGGAATACGACACATGAGAGGATCTTTATGAGAATCCGTAAGAGGATATTTAACAAAAAAAACCTATAGCCAGCATGGGAGGCAGGAACCTGGCTAAAAATATATGGTCTTACTTCCTTTCAGTATTCTTGACTTCAGAATTCAGACCACAGTGCCACCATTCTCACATTGAAGAAACGTCTGATGTTAAACAGAATACAGCTAGATAAAAAATAATAATATAGAATTTTAGTCCACACATCAGTGTAAAAGTGGAACCAAGACAATAAGACAGAAAGTGTGTGATGCAGACAAGGAAGAAATTCTATTCAGGTATAGTTTTAACAATTTTTGTTAAGCTTTGTGTGAAATGCAAAGTTGGATACTTGGACATTACAATTTATTATTGTCAAAAAAATATTATTACATTAAATTTGATTAGTGAACTAGTTGTTAAGTATACCTTTAAAAGTATTTAAAATTGTAATACATTTAAAAGTATTTGTGTAAATCCATCCTAATACTTTCAACAGCTAAAAGCAATATATTAATTTTGTCAACACTTTCAGTAATGTGGCATATTATTTGTTTGAAAGTGATATAGTAAAACCTGCAGAGTGAGTTATTCCTTGGTAATTGAATTATTAATTTAATGGAAGCTTTATATTCACAAATGAAACCTTACTTTCCAAAAAGCAGTTCAACAGCACAACATTCCTGCACCAAGCAGTTGTGAAAATATTGTTTTTGAGCTGAACATGTAATGTTTTATATACACCGAAAGTTTAAACAAGTTGGAGATTATTTTTTTTTCTTCTGTAGTCGCGTTGCTCCTCTTTTTCTGTGTATTTTTATGTTTCTAACTGGACTCACAGTTGCTATTTTGACCTTCTCTTTGTCATCAATCTGTCCCTGCTGGGTCAAGTCTCTCCTGTCCATCTCCACATCAATCTAAATAACTACTTCATTTTCTTCTTTCTTCTCCATCTACTCTTTTGCACACTCCCTTTGTGCTTCGGCAGCCGGTGCTCTCTGAGCAGCTTCGAGATCTCGACAGCCCTGCACCTGGTGCTGAGTTTAAACTGGTGGCAAACATTTGTGAGATTTTGACACATTTTCCTGTTCGCTCTTGTGGGATTTTTCACGTTTTCTCTTGCAGCTTCCCAGCAGCTTCGTTGCGGTTATGTCTGTTTAATTTTATTGATGGATGCGATAGACTGACAGTTTGTCAAGGAGTAGATGAAGGCCTGTCCTGGAGGTAGAGGCCTGAGAATTCATTGGACTAGTTCAGTGTCCTTTAAAACAATAAACCACTGGTCAGCGACTCATGTCTCAGTTTATTACTGCCGTGGCCAAACAGCAAAGGGCTAAAATATTAAATTATGACAGGCCCGGGTCGCCCGTCCCAGAAATGCACGTCAACCACCGTTCGGTATGTCCAATGGCCAGTCAGTGCCTGGTTTGCTGTGAGATGTTGTCTACCACCAATTTACCACCGGAGAGTGCATTTCCTAATGAAAAAACATTCTCTTGTCTTTAATGAGTAAGTATAAATATCTTAGTTACATCACATGACCATGATTTTGATGACAAGAGAGTAGCATGATAGACTACTGAAAACTTACAGTACTGATAAAACACACTGAAACTTTAAAATGTAAAAGGCCACTAGTTGCAAAATGCAAGTGCCCTACTGTTTAAAAACATTGTTTTAGTACAGTGTACTTCTGAACAAGACATTTCCAAACACAGATTGCAAAAGCTGAATCAACTTTAAAAGAATATTCCACATCAGAAATGCTGAAGTGTCCACTGCCACTCCCGCAGTTCCACCAGTGAACATAGCAATTAACCTTAGGATCTGTAAAAGACAAAGACTGTAATAAACCAGTACTACTCGCTAACCAAATGCAGCTACTGTTCATTCCTCAACTTCTATAAGCTCAGGCTGAATTGGCTTGATTTTTTTATTTTTTTATTCAAAATTTGAATATTTTTTAGAAGAAAAAGAGCAGAGCACACTTCACAGAGGATATAACCTTCACTCAAAAGTCTTTGGGTTTTGCTGACTCGTTTTAATTTGAGAATTTGTTTACTACTTTACAATTTGCTCTAATGTACAGCAAAAATGTTTTATTACAAAAAACTAAGTGTTGCGACAAAATAAAAATAAACAAGCCACTAAAGAAATGACTCCATTACGCCAAGACCAATCTGAGAGAAGGATTTTTTTATTCGCTGATCTAAAGTGTTTGGATCGAGCCAGAGATGCTTTGAGAGAAAAACGGTGGATATCAGAGGGTTTTCAGCTAAATAAAGACCCTCAACAGAGGCTCATGCTTTTTCAAGGAGCACCCGGCAGAAACAAGTAAATCAATAATTGAAATTCATGTTTGTTAAACGAGTTGTGACTGTGTTCACTGATTCCTCCATTTAACACACTCTAACATAAGTTTAATAAACAAATTCAATTTTCAATTAAATAAGGTCTTGTTTTATAAAAAGTAAAAACATTTGAGACAAAAAATAGAAATATTTTTTATAACTAGAGGCTGCCATCGAACATCGTCAAAAATGTAACTGTGTCATTACATCAGTGTTCTTACAGGTTGCACCAAATATACTTAGCTGGTAAGTGCCCTTGAGTCTGTAATTATAATTTATTTAGAACTTGCATAGTATATAGACTAGAGTTTAGATCTTCAACCTATTTAAGGCAGCTCGTTTGTTTCCAGCTTTAAATACACAGCTGAGTTTACTAGAGCTCTGTTCCACTTGTTTATCACTTTAACAAGGACACAGAGATGCCCACAGACAGTGACTACTATGCCTTTATGAGTTTGCCCTAGTTAGACCCCTTAGATTAAACAACCCAGGATTCTCAAGGCAGTGTTTTGAGACTAGAAGTGTCCCTCGGTCTCAAACAAATGCAGTGGACATTCCTTAGCAGAGAGCTAGCAAGGTCAGAGCCATCAAATCAGCTGCAGCATGTGATATGAGAGAGTGGAATGCCAGTGTGGGCTGTGTGTGCCCACAGATCCACAGTCTGGAGCATTCGTTGTGTTGGTGTCAAATCCCTTCAGCAGCATATTTTATTATATGCCAGCAGATTGGACCATTCTGGATTAAGTATGTAGGGATTTTAAATTATTATTATTTTTTTGTTATTCTAAAGCTTCCACTTGTTACCTCTTGCCACACTGTGTCAATTTCTCCATTGGGTTTAATTCAGAGGCATACAATAAACCTCAAGCAGAAAGTCAAGCCTATGTGTTGTGATGTTAGATGTCGGAAAATTCAGCTTTGTAAATACAAAAATGCATCATATGACAAAACTCGAGTCACCAGATTGGAGAGGTCAAATGCCTGAGCTTTTTAATTACTGAATATAAAGCAAAGGTAAATGTTGTAGCATTTCAATATTGCTATAACATATAAAGGTTTGAGGGGTTCTAAAGTGATACATTACATTTTTAATAGTGTTATCAAAATTTGCTCGTTAACGGATGCGATTAATATGGAATATTTGACACAATAAATAAATTAATGTGGTACTCATTTTTTTTGTATTTACAAGAAATGATAAGACCAAGGAAGGACTTTTTTGTCACAGTCTTTTATATTAATGCCTTTATTTTTGCCTTTTCCCCCTTTTCATAGCGTTCCCTGTGTATTTACTTCTGCCTTGGTCGTAAGATCAGAGATACATCTGTTTCCCATATGTCTTTTTTTTTAAATGTTCAACTTTTCTTCCATTGTACAAGTACATACAAGAAAAAGAGCGTACAACTGCAGACTCGAAATGAAGACTTGAAAATATCTCACAATATTAAACAATTGCAAGAAAAGCAAATTAAGAGATTAAAGGAGAAAATAATTAACAATTACACTGGGTTACTTAAATTATAGATTATACTGATATATTGAATTTTGCTTTTGTGTTCATATTACTTTTTTCTGATTTTTTTTTATGACCAATAAACTATAATAAATATGGCTTTCAAGCCAACAGTTAATTTGGAGGATAGCGATTGTCTATTGCAGGTATGTGTTACAAGCTAAAGAAAAAAAGAGTTGTTTCTTTGTCTTAAGTTTACATTAAATATTTAGATTTTAAATCGACATTTTACGTTACATGCTTTAATTGTAAAGAAGTTTCAGAAGTGACTAAAATCGCAATCACTCCAGGAAGCAAATACACTTCAGCTCAGAGACAATATTTCCCATACGTATTTCCCGATACGTATTGTGACAATTTTGTATTCCTATATTGTGACATCCCTAGTTACTGATTATATAGTTGTCAAGAAAACTTTTATTCTCAATTTTGAATGGGTCTTTTGAGGCAACATTTTGCAGCGTTTGCATAACTATTAACCAGCAATGGCCTGCAGCTTTCTTCTGTGTGTTTTCCCAAGCAGGGTTTTAAGTGTTTCTGTTGTCCTCCAGTGCTCGGCTTCAGTGACCCGTTCAGCAGTGAGGTGAAACCTCGCATCCTGCTCATGGGCTTGAGGCGAAGCGGAAAATCCTCCATTCAGAAAGTCGTCTTTCACAAGATGTCACCCAATGAGACGCTGTTCCTGGAGAGCACCAATAAGATTTGTCGAGAAGATGTGTCCAACAGTTCATTCGTCAGCTTTCAGATTTGGGACTTTCCTGGCCAAATTGATTTCTTCGATCCGACATTCGACTATGAGATGATATTCCGTGGCACAGGGGCCCTCATCTTTGTCATAGACTCTCAGGTAATCTATCTATGTGTCTGTACCAGTTCATAATCGGTACTTTATAACAAACACTTACACACAGAAGTGATAGAAAATATTCTTTCAGCTTCGCAAGGTTCCATTAATAAAGAAAAATTGCTTGTCACCAAGCACAAACTGTTAGGGAATTCCAAAAAGCTTCACAATTCAACATTGTAAAGGCCTTTAGATAACACTGCTAGAATTTCATGATGGTTAAAATACAAGAACATTTCAAATAACTGACTTACTGTTGGTTTCGGAAACTTGCTCCAATTGTAGGTCTTTGCCCTGTAAAAAAAAATAGTTGTGAATTTCAAGCATGTCAAACACACACTTAAATAGCAGTCTTGGAATCCTATATATGTGTATGCTGAAATTCATTCGTCCATGACAAACTGTTAGCATACCATAAGCTGAAATGTGCTAGGTGGCGCTGTAGAGCCATTTTTGAACACCAAAATCTTCAGTAAATTTCATTAAAACAATGCTCTGAGCAACTACAAAATACATCTTCAGTGCTCGAGCTCTAATAGTTTTCCCAGCTACACATCAGTTCTGGGTTTCTATACCAACCCTAATCGTTCTACGTGCCATTGCCTGTCAGTCTGACCACTCTTTGTTCGTTCAATCCTTCTGTGTGTACTTTTTTCAGGATGACTATGTGGAGGCACTGAGCAGACTTCACCTCACTGTGACTAGTGCCTACAAGGTCAATCCAGACATCAACTTCGAGGTCTTCATCCACAAGGTGGATGGGTTGTCAGATGATCACAAGATCGAGAAACAGAGGGACATTCACAAAAGAGCTAATGATGATCTCGCTGATGCAGCTTTAGAGAGAATTCACTTGAGGTTGAGATTTTTTTGTGGCCATTTTACTTCTTCAGATGAACATGGGGTAAATAACAGATCATTTCTTTCAGCTTTTACTTGACAAGCATCTATGATCATTCAATCTTTGAGGCCTTCAGTAAAGTTGTGCAGAAGCTCATCCCTCAGCTCCCTACTCTTGAGAATCTGCTCAATATTTTCATATCTGTGAGTATCAAAGCTCAATTTACGTGTTTTGAGACTTTTTACAGCTATGGCTGTCCAAATCTTTTTTTTTTTATTATTCAAACCTTCCCCTCAACACAGTTTTGAAAGGAAAAAAATAGAACTAAAGGAGAAATATGCCAGAAATCTAGTCAAAAAATAAAAATAAAAAGCTTGAAATGGGTGAAAGTGGGGTCTATCATAGTCTTATACACTTATACATTCCCTTTTGCCCACCCACCCCCTCCTAAGAAAACTTTCTTGTTAAGTTCCATCATACAGAAGTCATTATGAATGGCATGCAATATCTTCACCCGGTTGTTTTTAGCCGTTAGCATTGATGCATTAGCCTTAGCTTGCAATTAGCTGCTTTCAGTGAAGAATAATTTAAAGCTTCTTCTTTATATGTGGATCCCTCTGGTGCTTAGCATCATTTTAGAGTGCCCCCCGGTCTTATTTTATTTCAGACCATAAAATAGTCACCTTATGGGAGTTACAAATATGTGTGTGTTTACATTAGCCAGCTGGGGGCAGCAGAGTGTAAATTGAGTTGATATGGTGGACTGAATCTAAACTGATCGATGTAGCCCTGTCTGTGTGCCTTTATGATGGGAATCTGTGTTAAATAATAACATAGACAATAGTTTTCTACAGGAAAAGAACTGTGAAAAGACCATATGAAACTACGGATACAGAGTCTGAGAGGTCACCCATCCGTTTCTGATAAGTATAGCAATGTTTAAGGTCTCCGATGGACTGGAGACCTGTCCAGGGCGTGCCCCAGCCTCTCATCAGATGTTCCCTGGAGGCTTAATTTAACTAGTAAAAAAAGTCACTTGTGAATTTCAAAATTATTAATATGAATTAAAAATGTGTTTATTTCAGGGTTTAAATGTGTGCTGTATTGTACTCTTAGCATACTTTTCTTCAAGTGGTTAGTCAATTAGTTGCAGCTTCAGTCACTTCCTGTCCAAATATATATGTTTAATGTGGTTACCATTAATAAAAATCATCAATAGTATGCTTCACAACCCATTTCACCATTTGCAGTGCTCATTTGTCAGGAAACCGTTCAGAGTCAACATTTTCTAGGAGATATTATACTACAAAATGCTCCCACAAATGTGGAGCATTGATTACAATCAAAAAGTGATTTTCCTAACAAATTAATTCAGGCCCAAAAATTCAGGTTGCAAAAATGAGTGCACCCCAGTTATAGTCTTAGAAGAAAAGTCACACTTTACTCTACTAAATTCTAATGAACAGGCATTGAACCACAGATGAGTCTAAGGATTCATTTAAGAGGAGTCCAGTAGACAGGTGACTATTACTTAGTAAAGAAAAGCAATGGCTCCCCATGGAAGAGAAATGTCACAAATTCTCAGAAAGGAAGTAATTTCTTTACACAAAAAGTGAGGGCTACAAGATTAGCAAAGCGTTACATATCAGTCAAAAACGGTTGCTAAAGTGATTAAAATAAGTGATCGACTGCAATTAGAAAGTGGTTACACAATAAAAAAATTATTGCTTACACAATAAGCACATCTAGAATTTGCTGTGGTCCATGCTGAAGAAGATGAAGACTAGTGTGACTCTATACTCTGGAGGGATGTTTTTGGAGCAAATGGTTTTAAAACTGTATGTTGTCGTAAAGGTGAGGATTTCAAAGAAAAATGGCTGGTGCTTATAGTGAAACATGGTGGTGGCAGTGTCATTGTGTGGGGCTGCAGGAGTGCTGCTGGTGTTGGGGTGCATTTAGTTCATGGAATCATGATCTCAACAATGTTCTGCTCTATACTGAAGGAGAAGAAGCTCCAACACTCCATGCACTTGGTCGTTGTGTGCTTTACCAACACGACAATAATCCCAAACACGCGTCTAAAGCTACTGGTGCATTTATGAGGAGGAACAGGGTGAAAGTGATTGAAATTTGTCTCCTGAACTAAACCCAATCGAACCCCTGTGGGGAATTCTGAAGCGACACGTTGAGCACCGCTTTCCATCCAGCACCAGGCTCTTAAAGAGGTTCTTCTTGAAGAATGGAGAAAGATAGATGCTGCAATGTGTCGCCAACTTGTTTAAGTCTGGAGACTTCACTTAAGAATCATGCGGCTCGTACAAAATAATGCATGAATTATGTAACATTTAGCATTTTGTGTATAGTTTTCTGTACTTTACATTATTTTCACATATCTTCACCATGAAGGTCAAAGACAAAACTGCGTTTAAAAATAGTTTTGAGGGGTTTGCTTCTTGTTCAGACAGCCCACACATTTCGACTTAGATCCTCCATTGTCTTGTAACTTCTTGTTTGTGATGTTTTCATTTTGAAGCTTTCTAGCTTTCCTAAAATCAGATGCATGAGACGGCACTTGCAAAGCTGTTGATAACATGGTTGCGTCATTCATTTCCAGTTCAAAGTGTTCTTAGATATAATGCTCATTTCCATTGCATTTCTTCTTAAGAACTAGCTGACCTCTGACCTCTCTGTGCAGAACTCCGGGATTGAAAAGGCTTTTCTGTTTGACGTGGTCAGTAAGATCTACATAGCAACAGACAGCAGCCCGGTGGACATGCAGACATATGAACTATGTTGTGATATGATTGACGTGGTTATTGACATCTCATGTATCTACGGGTGAGTGAAAGCTAAACTAGTGTCTTTGACCTGTCAACAGTCCCTTACACACGTGGACATGATTCTACGTTCTATTCTTATTAGATTGCATTACACTAGATTCTTACTGTAAGTGCAAAGTAATTAAAGATATAAACATACTAGTGAGTGCCGGCAGCGAAATTACTAAAGTGGAAATTATCGAAAAGAAACATTAGGGCTGCAATTCATAATTATTTTTTCAAGTGATTGGATAAAAACGAATTTAAACAATTCAAATTGATGTTTGACCTAATACTACATAAAAAGACAAAGTTTGTTTTTGCACAGTAAATCTTCTCTAAATATCCAATATTTAAATAAATTTTAAAAATCAGAACAATTGTTCTACTTTTATTATATTCACATTATGAAATTAGGACAAAAACATGCTGAAAGTTATATTAAGCAGCAAATTTAATTTTAATACCAAAATTTATTTATTTTTTCCAAATACAAACAAACAAATATTAACTTTTGAAACCGAGGTAGGTTTGAGAAGTATATGACGAAGTAGCAGGACTGATCAGCATTGCCAGGTGCGAAGAATTCATTGAATTACACCGCGACGCAGCCGATAAGCGGAGAGTCATACCATTCAACGCGGGAGAAGGCAGACCATTACTCTCCGTCATGAGCAGAAATGGAGACGATGAACGTCATCGGGGAGCTGAAGTAGCCCAGGAGGTGCACACTGACCGGGTCTAGAGTGTCGTCTCCGGGCCAGTTGAGTCACAGGGGCTTGGTTGGATTCCCATCCCCTGTAAGAGCGTGGACCGCCCATATTCCGACAAGTAGTCGTCATCAGGGCGCTTGGATCCAGTCAACTTGGAGCCCAGAGCATGGCAGATTCCACACCTCTGCTCAGAAAACTCACGTGGCACTGGACTGATTGGGGTGAAGGCACCTCGGAGCACTCCCAGCGCACTACTGGTGAGCCCGCCCTCGTCTGACCTGCTCACCACCATGCCCGAAGGCTCAGTAACTTTTTAATTATTTATTATGATGCACTAATTTTGATTACAACGTCCTGAGCGGCTTTGAACAGTGCCAGTGTGTTCGTGTCTGTCTCGCCACCAGCTCTAATATATATGAAACACAACACATATGGCCTCTACACACCGATCTGAATTTCGAGGAAATATTGATGCTCCCTGAAGATGCCGATTGCAATTTAACAGATGCACTTCGTGGCACACTGGGAAAAAGGAAAAAAGAAGGTGACAACAGAGAAGAAATGAAAGAACCATGGATCCACATAAAAATGTGGAGAAAAGAGAGGATTTGTGTCTATCTTTACGATCTTTACATCCTACTCAGGTCCTCATTACAGTACATTAACTAGATGATAAATGGATAGACTACATGATGGTATAACTTTAATTCTACTAAATTAAATACTCACATCTCTGCAGAGTGACTTAATCTTTAATGGTTAAGCCGTATATAGCAGGGGATATTGGAAATACTGGAAAGTAGTTCTTCCAGCCGCACTGACCCTATTTGCACTGTGCTTTGAAGGGACACTGCGCTTCAAAGGGACACTGTGCTCTGGGCAGGTACATAGGCTTGACCCAGGGGCGCGCAGCTGTTGGGTCTTGCTGGCCTCCGAGAACAGATGGGCCATGAACAGTCGAGCTGGCAGGACACTGAACCCTGTGAATTGTAGTTTAGTCAGGGACTGTGGGATATGGGACTGTATTTTTTTCTGTTCATCTGTCAAATCTAGTGGAAAGTCAATATTAGAAATAACTAAGTAACTAGGAGGAGCTTATGGTTTCTTTCTTATTGATTTACAGAGGTGAATGGACGTCAAAGAGTATGAGCTGCTTTTAAATTGCTTTCTTTCATAAATTGAGGTGTTAATAATAAAAATCATGATATTTTATGTTGGCACCTTTGAAGCTTTCTTACTGTCATGTCTCATCACTGAAGCGCATCTTGTGAATGTCGACTAATGTTCGGGCAATTTTGTGTCCCATGATCTGTGTGCTTTTAAAGTAGTTAATTAAGACCTGAATCAGTTAATTAGGGAGTTTAGTTAATGTTAAGTTCTAAAGGGATATTGACATGAAAGGAAAAGGTTTTAGACTAAGCCGTATTCATGAATTTAATTAGAATTTATTGTTAACCATTGTTCAGGAGCTAAAGTCTGATCGTTGAGAGAGAGAGAGAGACTGGGCTGATTTGAAAGGACTCCCGTCACACAACAAATAATACTTGAATTTTATTGTACAATATTTTATTATTTTAGTTGTGTATATCTTAACAACTGAATGGGTCACTGTGTATATTAAACCTCAGGGTAATTTAACCCTCAGCATTTTAGCACTAAGGGGATTTCTAAGTGCGCTATTAACACAAAATTTACACCAGATGTAGATATAAAGGCAAATATTGAATTCATACAAAGAAATCAGAACATTTAAGTATACAGGTAGAGTCCTGATAAATAAGTGAAATGGCACAGGGAATAAGTATTGAACACTTGAAGATAACAAGGTGCTAAATGGCATAGAAAGCCAGGAGATCATCTGAAATCTGTCAGAATTGAGAGAGAAACACTAATTGATATTAGCTGCTTTAGTCCTAATTAAAGGCTTCTCATTACCCAGGGTGCACTCAGGAAAGACTTCATGATAGGTAAAAGCAAAGAACTCTCTGAAGATCTTCGTGATCTGATTGTTGAAAAGCATTTTGATGGGAATGGTTATTTGCGCATTTCCAGAATGCTGAATGTTTCTGTGAGCACTGTGGAAACCCAGGCTCCACTGGAGAAAGCAGGGGAAAGGCACTCCGGAGCACTCCCCACACACTTCCCAGAGCCTAGTGCTCGCAGGACCTCCTCAATACCATCTCCAAATAAGCGCCTTTTTTCTAACAATTTAATTATTGTGCCGTACTTTAAAATAAATCACCCTGTGCGGCCTTTAACAGTGTCAGTGTTTTTTATTTATTTATCTTTTGAATATTTAGAGAAGTTTTACTGTTCAGAAACAAACTTTGTCTTTCATTGAAGGTTTAAATGTCAAAATTAAAGGTCATTAAACTAAATGTGACTCCACTTTTATGCAAAATTAATATCCTGATGTATGGTTTTATGTAGTTATAAGTAAAACATCAAATTAAAGAAGCATTTAGTTTTTATCTGATTACTCGATTCAATGAAATATTCGCCCCACTTTGACATAATCGTTAGTGAATCAAAACAAGTCTCATTTATTCATCCAGTGAATTAATGTGAATTATTCTCAGTGCAATGTAACAAAAATTTACACATTTAGAAGTTGTAGAGTTTAGATTGAAAAGCTGTTGTCAAAAATGCATTGCTTTCATTTTCTTATTTGAAAAAAAGTTTTAAAAGATTAAAAATTTCAGGAGGTATTTCGATGAAATTTCCCTCTATTACTGTTCATTGAACACATGCCCTTCTAGAAAAAAGTCCTACATTTAATCCTAATGTTCGATCACTTTAACCCATAGAATTCTCTGCATGTGCTGATCACACTGGCTTTTTTTAATTAAGTAGGAATGACACAACCAACGTTTTGTTTCATTTGGATTTCAAATAAAATGTGTAGGTTTATTAGTTTTGATATATTTTTTTAATTTAAATGAACATAACAAGAGTTATGACTAAATTACAAGAGTAATTCGAATTAAAATGTGAGATAATGTGCATTTTCCAGACCACAAATTGGTGGCAGTAGTGCGATCTAGTGGTGGGAGAAGGGATAACCCTTTGGAAGTACAAGACCTGTGACACAAAAGTCTGGCACACAAAAAAAACACAATGGCACAATAAGTCCTTGGAACAAACAATTTTTGTTTTTGTCATTGTTTTTGATATTTTCATATTGGCAATTTAATTTTGTCTCAACAAAATTACAAAATGTACAATTTCTGATGATTTAAAAATAATTTTTTAAAGCAATTTGTTAAGTAGTAAAAAAATGCTCAAAAAGGCTGCAGACCTCAAAGGGTTACAGGATTTTGGTTGCTAAATAGGAGTAGTTCAAGAGGTTTAAGGTACTGATGTCAATATGATGGTTACTTGTTAAGAACTATTCATTTTAATGGTGTATAAAGGAGATTTTTATGGTGATTACCAAGATTTGAGTCTGAAAGATGAGACTCTTTTGGGGAAACACTTCAGTAGGCTTCCGTTATCAATGGCTTCCGGATCCCTAAATCTCAAGATGGCCATGCTTTGCATCACCCGTTCTGACAGGGCGGTATGCAGTACACACATAAGTCTTTTACTTTTCTATGTATATTTGGCAAGCTGCTGAGGAACTCATTTCCATTAGCCTTGTTTGTGACTCATTCAAACGAATAACTCATTTATTTCTTTCTCATTCGTCATGATCCAGGCTCTCAGTTTCACGAGGCTTCAAATTACATGCTTTTATTATATTGGCAGTTCTTTTAAAAGGGTGCTTGTTTATGAATAAAAACATTTTTATGTTTGTAATGTCTATTGCATCAAAGCATCGATTTGTTTGGTTATAAAAGCTCAGGATTATCACAGGGCATCTGTTCATTTTGATAATTACGATATGAATCAACATCTGTTCCACGGTGCTAAATTTCAAGATTAGAGTTTTCAGCTGTGTACAGTGTGTTCTTAAGCTCAATGGGGAAAGTGTCTTCCCTGATGGAGCCATAATGCATGGTGCTCAGCGTCCCCATCTGTCAGGGACATCATTTTGTATATTTATCACACAGCCTCAGGGATGAATTAAAAAAAAAAAATACTCACATGAAAGATGTGTGTGTTGTTGGCGGTAACAATTTTTTTGTGTGTACAGGTTGACTGGAGATGGAGGAGGAACCCCATATGATAAGGAATCGATGGCTATAATTCACTTAAACAACACTACTGTCATGTACCTGAAAGAGGTCACCAAATTCCTTGCCCTGGTGTGTTTCCTTAGGGAAGAGAGTTTTGAAAAGAAGGGTAAGCTTTATGGTGTTTTTATTTTTAAGGAAAATATTCTAATACTTGATTGATCACATTGTTTTGATCACATTGTGGGAGCCCTGGCTCTAATTGCTAGCAATAAATGCAGCATTGTTGTTTGTTGAAAGCGTTGATTGGTGCTAGCTCTTGAAAAGCATAGCTCTGCAACACTGGAATACGCTTCTAAAGACGGCGATAAGGATGATCTGAAGATAAGTATTAGACTAAACATAATTTTTCTTGATGTGTGACTTCAGAAGAATGCTGGTAGCCCTCTTCGTTTTACCTTGGATTCTTTTTAACCCTTAGAAGTCTCCGCACACACCGGTGTGTGTGCCAATCACAGCGGCTGTTTTTAATTAAATGGAATGATGCGACCCTCTATTGTTGAATTTTGTTTTCAAACATAATTTGTAGGATTCAAAAAGGTTAATTTTTAGTTATTAACAAACATTACAAGACTTCCCGCATATAATTTGCATTTTACAAATCACAAATTGGTGCTATCTAGTGGTGAAAAGAATGGGATGAGCTTTTAAAGTACAATACCTGTGATATGGCTTGTGTTTTCTAAAGCAAAACAAAGCAGAATGGCACAAAATGTAGAACAGTGGATTAGGATTAGGAAAGGTTCGCCTGTGTTTTTTTTGTTGTTTTTTTTTATCCAATTTTCACATTGTTTTGCCCTTGTCTTTGCTTTTTAAAGGGTTTGATATTTTTATTTTGTATCCACATTTTAGATTTTTGATATTAAACATAAAAACTGTTCATTCTCAATTCGTTGTCTTACTTTTTGCTGTAAAAAAATTACAAAATTGACTACTCGGATTTGTTTTTTACAATTTCAGGTCTGTTGTGAAATTATTGTGAAATGTATTGAGAAATATTTGTAAAAAAAAAAAGTTTACAGCTGAGTATGTACTAAAAAATTAAATCCACAAAAAACAGTTTTAAATGTAGTTTCATTCCTTCATCCATCCATCGGTGCCTATCTCCAGCGCACATTGGGTGAGAGGCGGGGGTACACCCTGGACAGTCCATCGCAGGGAAACACATTCACACATTGCTACCCACTGTGCCACCGTGCCGTCCTTAAATGTAATTTATTAAAGCAAACTCTAAAGTAGTAAAAAAAACGCTTAAAAAAGGACTTCTCCGGGTTAACAAACAAGGCTTGATTTAAAGGCTTTCTCTGCATTTTGTGGACAAGAAGGAAATACCTCAGCTGTGAGGAATGTTCACTAACGCTGTGTCGGTTCTTTTTTAAACTTGTTTTGGAAGCAGACAAGTCGAAGCAGAGCCATATAAATATGCAAATCTTGTCCAATCAGAGAGCATCTTTTCTGAAGATACAGTCAGTGTAGAGAAACTCGGACAGGAAATACCTTTAAAATGTAAAAAGTGTTTCTTTTTCAAAAAGCTGTGATATATGCAAGTTGACTTCTTAGAACATTTCAATGATCTTCCAGTCTTTAATCATAACGAAGCGTGAGAGCTACAGTAGCTGAAGGAAACCCAGCATGCAGCCGTTTTTACATTTCCCCTTCATATTCCTCAGGAGGCCTGTGCACAGTTTTTTAAGTTAGGACAACAATGAAGACATAGATCAGCTTTTGCTGTAAGCTGTTTTCAGCAATTACTGCTACAAGGATTTTGAATCAAATTTGAGAAAACAGCAACCTGCTGGCGCGCGCTACTCTGACAGAAGAGAACATGATAATTAGTGAACTCCTTGGGAGGCTAATGAAGTGAGTTAGAGAGAGTATCATGTTAGTCAGTGGGGAAAACAAGTTTATTCAGAGGAGACCTGTGATAATTTCTTTATGGTAGGCATGAATGACACGTTCTGTACTGTACAGTAGTCTACTGTACGAATAAAACATTTCACCTTTATGATATTTAAGATTAATTTATGTTATGGTCTCTTTTGTTACTTCACTACCCTTTCTTGTTGTCCTTTGCTGTTAACAAGTTAAGCACTAAATTAAACTGCTAAATAAAACAAAACTACTAGATCTAATATGATGACACTGAAATAAAAAAAAAGAATACAAAAACAAAGAAAAAGACTTATTTTCAATATGATTTTTTTTTTTATGTGTAGCACCAGATTTATTGTTCCTGCACCATTGTCTTCCATTATAAAGACTTCCATTATTTTTTTATGGCAATGCTATGAGACCAAATAATCATGCATTCTGGATTGGTGGTGGACAATTGTGTTGGGAAACGGTAAAATGAGAGATTTTTACTGTTGATCACCATTACCATTAGAACCAATAACTCTTGACCTTTTTTTTAAAGAGTGCGTTTTTGCCTAAGAGTGCATTTTTTGAGTTTTTAAAAAAGTTCTAAGCATTTTCCCGAAATATGTGTAATTTGTCTCAGAGATGCTTTTAGTTTGCCAAAACAAAGAAAAAATTGCGGCCAAATTTAGATTCACCCTGAAGTGGCCGAAACAACCCCAACAACACATAAAGGTCCCAGATGTAAAAGAACATTTGAAGTTACAGATACAGAATTTTTATTTACAGATTTAGAAAAAATGAATAAATAAATATTTTAAGTAGAGGTTTACACAAGTCTTCATCAGTCAGTTTAACTCTATATAGAGAAAAACCAAATACTATCTGAATAGGGCGTTTTCACATGACGTCACACCGCTTCAAGTAAAAGCCGTTTATCTTTACGACCTATTCCAACATGATTGAGTTCACGCAGTCTCTTGCACACCTTACTAAAATATAATTAAGCAATGTACAAAGTTTTGTTGATGAATTGTCTATCACAAAATGCTCTAAGCTTTTCTAGGGATATTAATTCTTCCATGAGCAGTATCTCTTGAAAGCTAGTTATTTTATTGTTAGCATAACAGTTAGCATAAAGCTAACGTCGGTTTCTCTTTGAAATACAGTTAAACAGACAACAAATATCATGTTTTTGTATATGGGATGCTAGCTATAAGTTGTTTTTTGTTTAGATAAACATATTAAAAATTAATGATGTACTTGTTTTTGAAATAATAAGGAACGCTGCCGTTGTTGCACCCCGAGTTTACTGTGCCTGTTACACTTTCTCTGCGTGTCTGCCTTTTTCCTCTTCATTGTTATTTTCCTCTCAGTCTTCCCTGTGTTTTTCCCTTCTCCACCTGGTTCCTCGTTTTCTCTGATTAGTTCTCCCAGGTGTTCTCTGTCTGGTTTTCAGTACTTAAGTTCCTTCCTTCCTTTCCTTTCTTTGTTGCTGGTTTATTGCATGTATGCTTGCAGGTTTGTCCGAACGCCATTATCTTTCTAAGTTTTATGCCAGAGTGCTCTACACTCTAACTCTTCAGTCATATATTTATTGTTAATCTGTTCAAGTGAGTAGAGTTTCTTGTCTACCTGTTTTTTGTTCTTTATTTAGTTTATCCTGTGCTCCTCTGGAGTTAGGTTTAGTTATCTGAGGTTATCTCCTTCCGTGGAGCTATATTTTGAACTTTTTTAAATAAAGACATTTGTTAACCTTTTAGCTTCCGCACTTGAGTTTTGTTTCCAGCAAATCCTGACTGAAAGATGGAGAGAAATAACACTTTATTACACCAGCATATAAACAGTAAGTTACTAATACTCTGCTTAATTGTGGATAGTTAGAAAGAATATAACTGCTGGAAAAAGTGGGCGATAAAGTTACATTAATTTAAAAGTTACATAACTTTCTGCAATGTTAGACCGATATTAACTTGTGTAGTTTAATTCCATATTAAAACTGACAAATATGTAAGGATTATTAATTAAAATATTAGAATATTATAAAAAATTCCCTTTACTCTTATCCAGCAGCTGCAACGTTGAACTGAAGTGCGTTTACACGACTTTACAGAAAGGCGGAAGTGTTCTGACGTCACTGTGAAAAGCAGATGGAGTTCATTTTACTCTAAGGATTTATGTACAAATAAGTTTTGTCACCAAGAATCCTCGATTTGCTGAAACGCAGGTTGTGGCCAAATTACTATTTAAAATCACATAATTTTGGATAAAAAAATTGCCAGCAACAAACCGAGCATGTGATTTTTTTTTTTTTGTCAGTTTTTTTTTTTACATCCCTTTTTTTGAACAACTTTTAATATACCCAAATATTAACTATGTGATAGAGGGCAGAATTAAACTGCCTTGTCTTTGGTAGGTGAAAAAATAAAAATAAATAAATAAATAAATAGTTCGTGGATGAAAGCTAAATGGCATCTCTTTTGATGCTTGTCTCAATCTTAATCAAAGTGCATTTATGCAGGGATCCAATTTGGGAACAGCACTCAAGCAAAAGCTAGTTACACTTGTCTTTCCTCACACAGGACTCATCGACTACAATTTCCACTGTTTCAAGAAAGCCATCGAGGATGTGTTTGATGTGCGACTGAAAGTCCAGCGAAGTCGAAAGCTCCAGAGCCAGAGGAGGTGGAGCAGGCAGACTGTCCCAAATGGGAGTCAGGTGCTTCCACATTGATGAAGAATCCCAGACAGACTGCTGTTAACCAAACACTGGGCCATAAGTCAACAGTAATCAGAAATGACAGCCTTCACTTCTTTAGCTTTCTGTCAAGCACAAATAGGAAACAATTTTGGTAGTTTTTCCTACAAAATGTTATATCACATACTGTTGTAACTGTAAAGTAGGGCCAAACACTCATTCTACACTATATACACTCCACTGCAAAAAAAGCCTTTCCACCATTTATCCAACCACTGTACAACGTACTCTATGCTCCAAACAAAGAATGCTTTCAAAAATATTAATCCTTAGAAGTCCGGGGCCTTTTGGAACGTTTTTTACTACTTTCCAAATCATTCTAATAAATTTCCTTTAAAACAGTGTTTTGTGGCAATGCTTGATCTAATTTTTGGGACAACACAGCTGAGGTATTTCCTTCTTGTCCACAAAATGCAGAGAAAGCCTTTAAATCAAGCCTTGTTTGTTAACCCGGAGAAGTCCTTTTTTAAGCGTTCTTTTTTTTTACACAAATATTTTTTCATTGCATTGCACAATAATTCCACAACAAACCTGAAATTGTACAAACAATACAACTCCGGGTTTTTTTTTTACAAAAAAAAAAATCTAAAGTGTTGACAAAACAAACATTTTTGGATAAAATGAACCCCAAATCAAATCACGCTTTTCTAATTCAAGTGTTACATTAACCTTAAACCTCACCTTAACTTCGTTTACGTACGTGGATTTGAAGGAAATTGGCCTGAACCGCTCATACTCCATGTGCACCGCACATCTGCACCACAACATGCATGACGTCTGCAAATGTAAGTAGTCACTGCAGACGCGTTACGTCACTGCACTACTGTCTACAGTTAAGACTACTTGCAAAACTTTGAGAATCTCACAGGTCTTGTACTTCCAAGGGTTATCCCTTCTTTTCACCACAAGATGGCACTGATCTTGCATTTTCTCATGTTAAATAACTCTTATAAAACCAAAATTATCAAAACTAATAATCTTTTTGAAACCCACACCTTATTTAAGAAATCAAAATGAAACAATAGGTGAGTTGTGTACTTTACAAAACAGCCGTTGTGAATAGGAGACGCACCGGGCGTTCAGAGACTTCTAAGGGTTGATCATTGTTAATTTTTGTAAATTTACAAAATGCCATATGTTAGAAACGTTTGCCTTGAAACCAGCAATCATTATTATAAGTACACTTGCACAAAGTCAGGGATTTTGTTGGATTGTGGTCTGGTATATGAACAAACAAAACTTTACAGCCTTCAAAATCGTGAGATTGTGCAATCAGCTCAGAACTGGCAGATGCCATTGTGACCCAGGTGCACCCATCTACGGTCTTCAGAGTTCTAGCCTAAAAGCCACTCCTGAAATAGGAGCAAAGTAAAGCAATACAGGTGTGCACAAAAACATAAGAACCAGGGTGCAGAAAGATGGCAGCAGGTGCTTTGGAATCCTAGGTCTAAATTTTTTGACTGTAGCAAAAATGAGTTTGTTTTTCTTTTGTTTCTGTTTATTTAAGGGCTGAGGAGTCTCTGCGGGAATCTGTGAAGCATGACGGGAGTTCCTTGAATGTTTGGGTTGCATTTGTACAATCGGAGGTATACATTTGGTCAGGATTAAAAATGTTCTCAATGTTGAGAAATACAGGCAGATACTTATATCATATCATCAGGAAGGCGTATGATTGAGCTCAAATAATTTCTGCAGCAGGACAATGACCCAAAACTTACAGCCAAAGTCAGCCTAAAAAAGGACAGGAAGTGATGGCATGGCCCAGACAGAGCACTGATCTAAATAGCATCAAGTATTTCTGGGATTTCATGGTGATTTTTAAGGGACAGAATGATCCTACCTCGACAAAAAGACGTTTGGAACAACCAAGCATTTTGTTAATTGATTAAATGCATTAACACTTACATTTTTGAAAGCCTTTTTTGTTCACATCATTTCCAAGAACTACACTTTATTGTTGTTTGTTGGAGATTAGAGTTTACCCTCTAAACTTCATTTTTCTGGTAAATCCCTCTACATCCTGAGAACCAATCAAAGAGCAAGATGATGTTTCGTTTAAACACAGCCACCTCTTCTTCAGGTTAAGCATGCTGCTGACAGTAAATGGAGCTTGTGGGGGAAAGTTCATCATCTGTATCATTATTTTCGTAGCCTTGTATAATTTTCTATGTCGAATGTGGATGTAATCAAAATATTGTTTTTGTATAACTGAGCCTTTTTTTCTTACTAAAAATCAAAATTTAATGATTGAACTTAAACCTGTAAGCCCTGTTCAAATTTGCTCTTTCTGTAGAATTAATTTTGTGCCACAAAAAGGAAAGCAATTTCAGCTAAAACAAACAAAAATAAATTGATAACAATTGATTTAAAATAAACTTAATTCTTTTGTTTCTGTTTCCATGTCACATCTCAGAGTTTTTATTACGTTTTCAGCATCTTCCCTTTTGAAATTTTCCTTTGCGTTCCTGAAAGTTACACTTGTCATTCTGGCACAAATCCTCCATGGGGGGTGGGGATAGCAGTAGTTCACCCTCATTGGATAGTACGAGTTTGATTGGCAGCTCAATGAAGCGAAGTTTTTTTTTTCACCATTGATTGCATATTTATAATTTGTGAAAAAAACATTGTTATTTAAAACGTTATTTGAATTCTTTAAAATATTGTTTAAAAAAGTGTTATTACATGTAAAATCTTAGTATTATAAGTTAATTTGGCAAGAGAAGCTCCTCTAGCAAAACAACTCGTTTATTTTACTTAGAGATGGAATGACGACCGTAATACTGGACATAAAACGTTTATTTAGAAAAGAAACAAACATAAATAATTTCTTTTACTTGCAGCATAATGAAAAAAGTGATTTATTTTTACTCTTGTGATGATTATATAGAATCGTTGAGTGCTTACTTCTGCTCCAGTATCTTAAAACTTGCTGCCTTTCCAGCCATTTCACTGGTGAAAAAAACCCGTAAATACTTGGTTGATTGAGATGCCAATCAAACTTGTAATAGCCAATGAGTGTGAACCACTGTTATCCCCGCCCCCGTGGGAGATTTGCAAAAGAATGACAATCATAACTTTCAGGATCACAAAGGACAGTGTCTAGAGAATGAAATGAAGCTGAAAATGAAACCAACAAAGAGTGGAGTGTATTTAAAATCAATGTAAATTTTTATGTTAATTACTTTATCATTTTTGTTTTCAGGATGGTATTTTTTTTTTTGCTTTGTTTTTGTTCGTTTTAGCTGAAATTGTGTTTTATTGCCACACAATTAATTCCATATCTATTTAGTGGGATGAATAAGTTGGGGACCTGGGGATGAATGAAAATTATACAGTTGACGGTTTATTAACACTCTGCTTTATTAATACTGTGATTGTTGGGTCCTTTGAGGATTTCTTCTAGCGGAACAGCTGTGGAAACACAGACGAGTGTTGGGAGAATGAAGTGTTTTGGGGTATTCATGCTTGAAGGATCCCCCACTTGTTATGAGGGACGTTATCTGCAAGTTTTATGTGTTGGTCACAATACACAAACTTCCTGAATGGGTTAAATTGCAACACATAGCCTCTACAATGTTTTAATTAAAAAAAAAGTTGAGCTGGAGTAAACAAATGAATCAAATCTGCTGTTTTTAGGACTATTGTGAGTTATCGGTGTGCTCTTAATGGATGCGTTCACAATGTCAATGTGACATTAGGGAGAAGTCTTCAGATGACTTTTAAATGGCCCACTAATCGTGCACAGCTGTAACCTCCTGGGCATGTTGGTGGTGAAATTGTTGTTTCCATGCCGACGCTAATGACCCGATTTGTTTTAAAAGAAAAGTGGCTTGGTGGATGTAGAGGGTTTTATGTCTGAACTCTTAATATAAAGTGTGTGTTTTAGATACAACATATACTTCTATAAACTTTTGTCCCTCTGCTACTGAGGAATTTGAAGTTCATTAGATTTATTCAGTTTCATATTCCACACTTTCTGGGCACAATTACACAAGATCCTTTCTATACACAATCCCTTGTTAAGTTTTTTTTTTATTTTGTTTGTAGTGTGTTCATCAAAAAATAACTTTCTGATTTTGCTTTTGATTTTTTTCAATTGTTCTCAATTAGTCAAAGCTCCATGAATATTCACTCACCGGCCACTTTAATAGGTACACCCATTCAACTGCTTGTTAACGGAGATTTATGCTGCAACATCCGGATTGTAAGGTCAGGCAGGTGGTGGTGGTGTTATGGTGTGGGGTATATTTTCATTAGTGCCAATTGAGCATCAAGCCTACTTTTATTGAAACTTTGCCTTATATTGACACAGTGTACCATCTTCCGATGGCTACTTCCAGCCTCTCGTAAAGTGCAAATCATCTCAGATTGTTTACGTCAACACGATGTTGAGCAGATGACCAGATCTCAATCCAGTCGAGGCAACTGCGTGATGCAGTCATGCCAATCTCTGAGGAATGTCTCCAGTACCTTGTTGTATCTGTGTCATGAAGGATTAAGGACGTCCTGAAGGCAAAGAGGGGCAAAACATGGTATTAGCAAGGTGTACCTAATAAAGTGGCCGGTGAGTAAATCTTAGTGAAGAAAGCAAGCATGTGCGAGGAAGGACACTGGCGCTTCAAGGTGATATAGATAGAGTTTAAAGAGTGTATAACAATGCATAATGATATCATGAATGTTTATTTATTTATTTTGTGTAAAAAATGAAAGTGCTTTTGTTTAAAAATGGCTCTTTGTTCTTTGTCCCCCCCCCCACCCACTCAAATAGTATCTTAATAATATCTGTTAATCCTTTTTTTTCTGAAACACTTTCCCTACTCCAGCAGCTCGCGCAGCTTTTGTGCTAAGGAACAATTAGCTGCAATGACATTACAGGAAGTCCATGTTCTCACTCGGGGGCCGCTGCTGGTATCATGTAACTGATTTGAGCTCTTGATGTGTATGTCATCAGGGGTTTAATGTCTCTCTGCGGGTTGGAGTACTGGCACTAATCCCCGGGGATACCTTTGCATCAGCTCTGAGGGCTGATGGGTAAATCTCATGAGGTCAGAGCCGCTTATGCAAGAGCTGCTCCTCTCTGGATGGACACTGAATAATCTGTAGTGAAACTACATTGTGTTATGTAAGACAATTTCATGTGTAGTATTATAATCTCTCATCAGCAGGCCAAACTCGCTGGGAACAGGAACGCAGCTTTTACTGAGCGCTTTTGCCCTTTGAGCTTGAGCACTGTTAAAGCACATTCATGAGGGAGCTATCAAATCGAAAGCTCTCCTCGTGTGAATTTGACTCTTAGTATCTGCCATTAAATATATTAGGAGTACTGAACGTTTATTACAATTCAATTGGGTGCATTCTAGTGTAAATACATTCAAATATGGTCTAAGAGGACATTACAAACAAAATAAAATGATTTTGATACTCTTCCTTGACTTAAATTTGAATGTAAATAGGTTATCCTGCCCTCTTTCCAGTAAAAACACCTCCAAAGCACAACGTTTCAACCATTATGTTTGTCTTTTCTGTTCTTACCCTACAATCATGTCTGATTGATTAATCAACGGCTGGATTTTGGGCTCATTTGCCCGAATTCAGAGTCATTGGTTCACAGATGCCTTTTATTCATGAGGTTTTAATGTGTTTGTGACAAATTAAGGTTATATTTCTCAATGGCATCGTTTAACCCCTAGAAGTCTCTGCACGCACCACTGTGTGTGCTGATCACAGTGGCACGTTTTGAATAAAGTAGAAATGACCCAACCCACCTATTGTTTCAAATATAATGTGTAGGTTTCAAAAAGGTTATAAGTTTTGAGATTTAAACAAACATTTCAAGAGCTATGACATTTGCAAGATTAAAATGCGAGAAAATGAAGGATCGTCTTTCAGTTTAATTTTACATACCGTAAATCATGGCATCAGTGCCATCTAGTGGTGAAAATGAGTGATAAACCTTGTAAGTGCAAGACCTGTGATATGGCTAGTGTTTTTCAAAGTTTTGGCACAAAAGAGTACAAATGGAACTGGTAGTGTTTGGTATACAGTGTATAAGCTTTATAAAAGGTTTGGCTGTTTTTTTAAATACAATTAAAGTTTTAACCTTGTCTTAATTTTGTTTTGTCTCAAAACTTTTGAATTTTGTTATAAAGCAAGTATTGCAGTAAAAAAAGGACTAAAAGTTACTTTGAATTGTACGTTTTGAACGATTTCTGGTTTGTAGTAGGATTATTGTACTGAAAAAATATTTGTTAAAAAAAAGAAGCTGGGGTTGTTGAAAATTTAATGATATCAAACATTTACCACTGAAAATTCTTTTAAACATTATTTATCAGAGCAAATTATAAAGTAGTAAAAAGGCCTGGACTTCTAAAACATATGAGTGCTGCACTGGGACCGTAATCCGGCCTTGGAATTTTTTACTATGGTGTCCCACAGTTATTATTTACATCATTTATGCGTCAGCATGGGACACATGAGGGTATGAGGATCTAAGAGAGGGTATTTAACATTTAAATAAACCCCTGTAGCCTGCCTGGGAGCAAGGAACCTTGCTAAAAATTAAGGGTCTTTTAACCTTTCAATATTCTCGATACAGTACTTAGACTTGGTCACAGTGCCACAATTCCAAAGAAGCAACTAAATTTATGCGCAAAACTGGAATATTGCATAAAATATTAGTATATATAAAGCACAGTTTCTTTCCAACGAGTCCAAGAGAACCAATTCATCACTTTCTGACAAACTGATGCCAAATATTAAAAGAAAAATGGAAGTTGCTGCTTTAGAAGGCTTTTTTTTCTAAATAATTACTTGTTTTTTATAGAAGACGTAGACGAAACGCAGCTGTTCTCAGATTTTTTTAGTGACTGTCATTTTGACTTTAATGTACACTTATTTTTTCTTGAGTCCATTTCTAGTTCTGTATCTGTAATTTTACTGCACTCCTTTTCTTCAATCTGCCTTAACTACTTTGTTATTATTTTTACAGTGACATTCTCGGAAGATCCCCCGAGAATGAGATCTAGCGAATGTAGCCGATCCAATAGCATCACGCCAATAAAATGAGTTGAAATTATTTTCTTTTATCATTTCAATTTCCAGAACAAGACTGTTTAATTATGTAGCAGTTATTCTCTCTCTCGTGCTCTCTTTTTTTCTGTCTTGCATGCTCTTTCTCTCTCTCTCTCTCTCTCTCTCTCTCTCTCTCTCTCTTTCTGTCTTGCAAGCTCTTTTTCTCTCTCTCTCTCTCTTTTACTTATCTTGCACTATTCCTTTCTCTTTGTTCTCTATGTTTCTCATTCACTCTATCTCATTCTCCTGTATTTCAATCTTTTGTTCTCTCACTCTTTCTCTCCTTTTTTTTCTTCCAGCTTGCCAGCATGCTCTCTTTTTTTCTCAATCTCTTTTCCTTCTGTCTCCCTCTTGCTTTTTCTCTCTGTTTCTTTCTTCTCTTTCTCTCTGTCGTAATTTATGCACATTTTTTCTTATCGGATAAAAAGTTTATTTTGCTTAGTTGTGCATTTCCAAAATGTTGAGGATTCCATTCAGGGTTTTGGTAGCCATTGACGTTTTTTTCTACACTCTACAAATTTTTTTATTATGAATAATCACTTATTTTAGCTTATACTCATACTGCTTTGGATTACGGCATCTGCTTGGTGAATCATTTTAGAAGGGCTTGTGTAAGTAAATGAGGGAAAGGGGGTCTCCGAGCAGGATTTGAACACATGCTGTTGCTGTGTCACACTGAGTGTAATTTCTATCGGTCAGCTGTAGTTCTCACTCGTCGAGGATTAGATTGCTTGGAGATGTAAGCTGTCGCTCTACATTAAGAAAAGGCTTTGCGCCTCTTCACTTGACGAGTTTGGGTGGAAAGAGAGCAGTCTTTGTGTAACTCGCGTCAGACACATATATGGTTATCCAGAAACTTCCGGCTTCCTTCATCCGACTACCAGAGATTTCAATGCATGTTTAAGCTTCTTTATTTAGTTTGTTTTCAGGGTTATGTGTGATTGTGTGACGTGAGGAAAGCACTTTAACGTGAACTTTGGAAAAGGGGTGGGTCAGTAATGATTAAAATGTTTTCATTGGATAACTGTGTGGAGAAAAACTCTCATTGTTGTTCAATGTGTTGCATCCAAATGTTTTTTATGGCATTAAAATGTTTAAATGGACTGTTTTCTTTGAGAAAAGAAATATTTTATCTGTGAATATTCATGAAATCCTAATATTATATACTTTCTTTTTATAAAAAGCTTTAATTATGAAGGCTTTCCTAATCTTTAAAACAATTTCTGGAAATACAGACTTGCAATGTTTAACTCTGCTGAATGGGTTTTTATTTTCAGATTCACAAGTTATCAGCAAAATCTACTTCACATGCACTTTCAGGGTTTCTATAGGTTTCACAATGTCAAATTCAAAACTTTGTGAGACCTTTTTATGACAATCAAATTTAACATTTAATTTTATTTAATCTCATAGCATTTAATATCATACTTATGTTTGTATAACAAACTGCCATAAATGACTATAACATATAATTCACTGTTAAAAATATTGCATACAAACTATCTAAAAATGAAAACAACACCTGCAGCTTGAAAAATTGCGAACAAATGCCAAAAAAATAAAAAAAATGACTACATTTCCCCATAAAGATTTAAAAAGTCCCAGAGTTGTAGATATAAAAAGAGACGTTTTGTGTCCTGAAATATCATTAGATATTAACACTTGAAATGAACTTCAGCTTGGCAACAAAATGCTTCTGAAGGATCAGCAAACTGCTGGTTTTAAACGTGACATACATAAGGTTATTTTATGAATCATTAATGTTTTCACAAAATTGTTATTACAAGATTTAAAAATGCAATGCCTAGCCAGGGAATTCCTCTTTACTACGGAGGATGAGCCGGAGGAGGTGTATGGAGAGAGGTAAATCCAAAGGCCTCAATAGCAATCTGAATTAAGATTCGCAAGAATCTTCTGATTGCTTCTCAGCAGGGAAATATTGACGCAATGATGCTCCCTGCCTGAAGATGGCATTTGCAGTACAACAGATGCACTCCATACCACACAGGGAAACAATAAATCAAAGAACACATTTACAAAAAATGTACTGTTTCCTGTACAAAGTCGCTTCGAAAATGGCTCTTTTATGTCCGCCTCATGTCATCTAAAGAGACGGCTTTTATTGGTTGTTCTCCCTGCAAAAAAAATGGATCTGATATAACTGTGCGAAACTTTTTCGTTGGTCCCACTCGCCCATGGTTTTTGATCAAAGTGCGTTGTCGCACGAAACTTCGGACCAAAAATTTGTATCGTGTGTAAAGGAGAAGCAGCATTACAAAAGCAGAGTGTGAGCAGTAACCAATGGACTTCCTACTTCCAGTGAGAATCCAAAGCGTACTTCTTACACTTCCCACTCCCATGATGCAGTACAAGGTAACCTCAATATTTAAAATGAGAGGAAAAAATGCTGATGAAGTGAATCCAAGTAGAAATTCCACTACTCACGGCTCATCAGTGTTTAGGTACTTGGGTTGTAACGATATATATCAATACAAAATTGTCACAATGCGCATCGAGGAGCTACTGGGAGAAAGGGCCTTGAAGCTGAAGTGTATTTGCTTCTTGTAGTGATTGTGATTCTAGTTACTTCTGTAACTTCTTTACAGTTCTATAGTTTCTTCTTGTAACTTCTTGTTTGACTCACATTTTTTGAGAGAAATATTATAAAATAGAGTAAAAAGGATGACTTAACGCAAACATTAACACTGCCCCCTAGTAAATGGATGGGACTAAACGCTCTCATACAACCCAAATTAAACTTTAGCTTCCTAATTTTGTGGTCTCAATACCTTTTCCAACGATGGTTCAATATATAAACAGGTTCAAAATATTATGATGTATATTGTATCGTAGACATAAAATCGAGGAATCTATCACATCATGAGAAGTGTATCGTTACACCCCTTACATCTAATGCAGAAATTACATCTACAAACTAAGGCGTTTGAAAAAGAACCTACTTGCCTACTGCAGGATTTCAAATGCAGGGAGAATGGATTGCTTGTTTATTAGCTATCCAACCTTTACATTTATGGTTTTAATGCAGTCTTTAAACTTGATCTGAAGCAGTCTTTTCTCTCTCGAGCCTCATTCTCTCAATAACGCAATAATTGCTGTTGTGAAACCATTGGCCCTGATCAACAGCCCCAGATTCAAGACAGTTCGGCATCATTTCTGCTTTTCTTTGACCTCACTGTTTCCCAAATGGATTGCAAAAGTTGGAGGAAAAACAGCAGATCTGACTTGTGAATTTACCTCCTGCTGGCACATGAATATGCAGCTCGAATATTATTATTAACAATTCAGAAGCACTTCATTAAAGATAACTCAAGAAATCCACGTCAATATTTTAGGAACCAATCCAAATATTCCATTGAATAATAAATGAAAGACTAACAATATCATCTTATGTTGTTGTGACCTGTTTTCAAATCTTGAATGCTTCAATTTGTTTGCAAACAGGAAATGAAGCCATGCTTAAAATGCCAAAATTAATAAATGAACACATGGGTTTTATATGAGATGACTACAGATTAAAAAGAATGATGTATTTGATGTTCAAGTATATTCGTAAAAGCAACAGGCCTGTTTTCTCGTGCCTTCAAGTCAAAGGTGGTTGACTTTGGAGGGTTTAGCTTTTGTTCTTTGCCTTTTCAATGAAACATCAAGAGCTTCAGCTTATAGCTGCAATCTGCTCTTTCCTAAAAAGGAAATGTTAAAAAACATCAAATCATCTATATTTAACCTTTCTTATCCTCTTCACCTTGGATTTATCTTCTGTGATTTCCTGAAAAACATGCATAAACCTCTCTATTTGTGAGTTCACCTGAAAATAATTATACAGTGAACCCTCGCTAGTTCGCAGTTCAACTATCACATTTTTCCCATTACGTATGTATATTATAAGAGAAAATATATGGCGGATTTTCCAGAATTTTCAAATTTAGTCGCGATATACGATTGCTTACCATTTGTGCCTGTGTACTGTATGTAGGTATTGTAGATATCTGTGCATTACTGTAAAGGGCGGTGTGTTAACAGCACTATGTAAAGGGAGGGTTTTAAAAGTCTAAACCTGTTAAATAAATACTGTAAATACGGTGTCCCTACCTCGCGCATTTTCAGCTATCGCGGCCGGTTCTGGAACCTATCTACCGCGATAAACAAGGGTTCACTGTATAGCTATTCGTCTCCTATTTCTTTAGCAAATCTATTTTAAGCTTGCCTGGCATCAAGCTCATATTTAAGGCATAATTTGAGCACTGACATGAAAAGTCCAGACATGTTTTCAGTTTTTTTTGTTATGTTACAAAGTATTTATAAGGTTTCTCCTAAAGTTGATTATTATGTGCAAAATATAAGCTGGGAATGTAAAGGCTGGTCTCTTTCTTGGTCCAAAATAAATTTGCCACTTTGATGCCAGCGCCCAGCTCTTGAAATTTAGGTGGCATAAACCTGAGGGTTTATTCCTGAGGGAGCTGAAGGTTCAGGTTGCTAATCAACTTTGAATCCTTGTGTCTCATCTCGTTAGATGTGTGCAAACCCCAACCACAAGAAATGTCTGACCTCTGTCAGGACCAAAAAAAAACAAAGATGCGTAGAACCATATCATAATTGCTCAGAGTATCATTGTTTCTACAGGACGTCGGTTCTTTTTCTTGACAATCTCCTACTAGAGATCGCCAAACTCCATGAGTCTTATCTTAAGGGCTAAACAGGGTTAAAACATAGCAGGTGCAAACAATGAGGCATGTGGGGACACATGACACGGATGGAACAGGAATGTGAAAGGATGTTAAATTGCGATGCTTTTTTCACTCCATAAACAATGTCTGGGTCTCAATCCAGGTACTAGTAGCCTTTGAAGGACACAGACTCCGGAGGCTACAGCTTGGGAGGATCCACTGAAGGCTGCATCAACTGTTATTTAACAGGACGGTCTAGCCACTTGTTCTGCTGTTTTGAAGTATGTTTTCCCCATGAAGTCATTTGTCACTGTGTGTGAAATAAATCCTTGTACTTATTTGGTTGCTATGGAAAACAGTCTGGTTGCTATGGAGGAGTCAGTGACATAATTAAATTTTCCTTATGTCACTGTGTGTGAAATAAACCATCCCCTATGTCTCTATAATTTACAGATATATTTCAGAAATGTTGGTTGCTAGGGTAAACAGGGTAGTTGCTAAGGAGCTGTCAGTGATATCAAAACAAACCCCCGTTTCTTTATGATGGTTTTTCTTGAAGATATTTTGTTTCCTTTCCCCCTTTATTGTCAAGGCCATTGATAAGGTTAATGATAAATCTTTAACCCTTTCTAGGTTTGACCCCATATTAAGTCAATTTCCCATCTTTTTTCAGCCATTTCCCACAATTTCTTTAGTGGCGCCAATCTGAAGAGATATAGAATTCCAAGTCATAATTATCACTTTGAGCTTTGCATGCGTGAACATTTTCTAAAAAATTGTACTTCTGGTTTTAATGCAAGGAGATGAATTTAATTGAATTTATATTCAGACACTGCAGTGTAACTAGCTATAGGAATTATTCACATGTACTAGCTTTGATTTTTCATGTGTGGTGTACAACTCACTTTTAGCTGCCCATGTAAACAGCTGCTGATGAGGGATCAATGTACGTATATTGAGTGGATCTACAGAAAGCGAAGAACAGATGGCTGTGCATCATCTCTATGTTGTAATTTAAAGATTAACAGCATTTGATTTCAGTACTGGACATACGTTTAGTGTAATTCTTTCACCAAATCTCTGGAGAAACATGACTGTTTATTTCCGTTCTGCATCATTTTTGTGCATCTTTCGTAAGAGCTCCAATGGAAGGTTTTTGTCTTACTGTTTTTGTTTTCAATTTCGCAGTTAAACCATCCAGTGTTAGATTGCAGTTTGAAGTCTTCAACAGCTCTTTTCTGAGGGAGAAAAGGCTCTTTGCTTGTTTCTGGAAAAGATCCGGTCTGTTTGTTTGTTTGAGTGACAGCGTCCAATCAGAGTCACTCAGACTCACAATCTTTGTCACTTGGCTGTTAGAGGAGAATCACTCATTTGGACACTGGTTATTAGAAGGCTGAGGGCTTGAAAATAATTGAAGACACTCAAAAAATGCCTGGTCAATATTTACTTTTCAGAAATTTCCTGTTTCATTTTGTGAAGCATTTAATTAAATGCCAATTAATTGTTATTCGTCTTTTGCTTAGGACAAACAATTCCAAACACATCTCCTCCTACACCAAGATATCCAAACTGGTCTGAGTCAGGTTGCTTTATCTTTTAAGAGTGGTACCACTAAAGGAATTCTGGGAAATTTTTAATAAAATTGAACAGAGAACCTCATGAAAACTTCAAACTGATCACACTTGTAGGGGTTATCAGTCTGTGCGCGAACGTCCCAAGCACTGTGTGAAAAATTTGAAACCCAGGCTCAGGTTAAATATTTACCATTTACTTAAAATGGCCATTGAAAATGGGATACGGCAATGAAAATGTCTTTGAGATGAAACATCACAGAGAATTGGCGGTTTGTTTATCCTACTCGTAACAAATAGTAAAAAATGTAACATTTTTACATCACTGATGTCTCTCTAGCAACCAAACTGTTTACCCTAGCAACCAATTTTTTAACTCTTATCTTAGCTTTGGTACATGATAAAGACATGGGGGTTGGTTTTTCTAACGTATGGAAAGGGAACTATACATTTTATTATGTTACTGACCCATCCATAGCAACATGTTTACCATAGCAACCATCTTGGGATATCACTATCTCAGCTAAGGAAAATCATAAAGACATGGGGGTTGGTTTACATAACTTATAGTAACAAAGGGAACATTGTATTATGTCATGGACCCCTTCATAGCAACCTGTTTACCATAGCAACTATTTTGAGATATCACTATCTCAGCTAAGGAAAATCATAAAGGGTTGGGTTGGTTATATTACTCATTTTGGCATGGCAGACTTTGTATGATGTCACTACCTAATGTCTGTAACCACTATGTCTGCCTCTTATTTTGTTAATCAACCATGTGATAAGGTCACACACCCCTCCTCTGTGTCTCTCAGGCAGCAACATGAGGGTTGCTTGCTCAAATGTTTGCTTGCTCAGATCTAGGCTTGAATTAAGAATAAACATGTCCTTTCAAAATGTTACAACTTATAACAAGCAATTCCTTTTTTTTCTAATGAGGCTTTTTAAATTTTAAAATCAAGACTCCTTTGTTGTCATTTGTGATTCTATATTTCGATAGGCACAGAGTTTAGCACTAGGGGACAGATTTATCCCTTTAAAAGGAAAGTCCGGACAAAGTTTTACGTAACGGATGCTTTAGTGACTCACTGGCGCTGCTCCAGGTCAGCGGCAGGCAGTGAGTGATATGTAGAGAGACAGGGCTGTGCCGGCGCTCAATTGCTAAGAAATCCCAGATAAGCTGAGTTTCAATGGCAGTCGAGCCATGGCTGAGCGGGTGGGAGGACAAAAGCTGGAAAAAAGAGCCTTGCCATCTGCTGCTGCGGCAGAGCTTCAGACAAACCATCAATGGAAATCACACCCCGGCTCAGAAAGAGAAAAAGCGGCTGGAAAATCTTCATGAGATTGAAAAGATTTCAATGGCATTAGATAACAAAATCACTTTCACTTTTATCAGCTTTTTTATGCAATGGCATTTAAGCAACTGGTGATTCTTTGAAATGTATGATGTCAGTTCCTCTTACGAGAGAACAGTCAATTCTTGTTGAAACCTGATGTTTGCTGCTTAATGAAATCACAATACACAACAATGATAACACAATATTTTGTTAGAATAGATTGGAATAATTAGAAAAAAAAATTAATTTTGTTTTCATTTTTTGGCTATACTTACACAAAGCAATGACAGTCACTATCTCAGTCACTATCACCCACTTGTGTGTTATTTTTCCACATGAATTTAAGCAATAGTTAATTTCCAACAATTTAAGCAGCAAGACAATGTTTAAATATTAAACCAATAATAAACGAGAAACAGCTGAGACTGAGCGAGGCAAAAAAGTGGAAGTGACTGAACCGGTTGAATTTAGAAGAGTTGTTGTTTATGAAACTTTCACCTAAAGAATAAACTATTTATTTTGAAATTGCCAAATGGATACTTTTATTTTCTCACAACATAGAAGTTTGGATAAAAAATGGCTCCTCTTGCTTCACGCTTGTACTATTTTAAAGAAACGTAAAAAGAATGTAGGAATGTTTGTGTGCATCAAGATCATAGCGGATTATTATTTTTTAAAAATGTCAATATGAGAATGCAAATAATCAAGCTTTATTTCTATAGTCCTGCCCGTGGTATAATGGATGGTGTGTCGAACACAAATAAAAGGCAATTGCCACACAAATAAATGTTAGAAAAAAACTCAGAGCTCAATGGGTTCACAAAATTCACCATATGGGGTCCGCATGGAGAGCACCACCAACTGGTGGAACACCAATGATGGATTCCGATTTCAACAGTTGAGGAATAACATGGAAAATACTTCCCTCCTATTGGATGTTGCTCACGATGGTCACTTCTCATTAGCATACAGTTAAACATTTCTCAACTTTAGTCGCTCATCGCTGGTCGCGCCCATAAGCTGTCGCCAGTGGTCGCTCACACTCATTGCTGGAAGTCACTGGTCTCCCTTGAAATCAAACGGGATCGCATCTCTGTCTACGCTGCTTTAGCCTATAAAGTAAAATCGGACTCACATAAAAACTCCATTTGAAAAAAATGTTTTTAATTCCGTTTCAAGCACAGAAAAGCAAAGACAGAACAAGGTAAACAGGCAGGGAATTCCATAGTTTTAAACCCACCATGGGCTAAAGTCTCACAAAAATAGGATGGAGCCTATTTGTTTCACTGCATAAAATTCAAATAAAAGTATTTTATTATTGAATCCTAAAGCTAAATGAGAGGCAGTGCAGGGTGTACAGAATTGAGGTAATGTGCTCATGTTTCCTGGTACCAGTAAGAAGGTGGGCTGCAGCATTCATTTTTGCTGGAACATGCTAGAGCTAGCTCCCGGACCAATTTGATTGGCTCTGGGACCTTCCCTGTCAATCAAAATCTGCAAAGAAGCAGTGTGTATTATCTAATATTATCAGTGTTTTGTAATTGTTTTATTTCTATTTGAACTGGCGCTTGGTTGTCAATTTTTCATCAACTTTAATAAAAGATTAGTGAAAGTGACTAACTGTCACGTTAGGACGCAACGAAGCTGCAGTGTGAATGATTTGGGTGGCATACAAGAACTAAACAAAAAACACTAGCTATCGTTAGCATTATGTTCAAATGTCAAAGATTTGATCTTGGTGGCCACAGCACAGCAAAGTTGAGTAAAGTTACCTGCGCACCAAACTGGTACAGGATCACTAAGGGACCGTCTGCAAAGTGCCAAACCCAAAACATGTTTTGACCAGAAAATGGTTAATAACTTCATTCTAAAATGACCAAATTCAAGTCACACTCCACTGCTCACCCACAGGTTGTATTGTAAATAAATACAGCCAAGACACAAGTTTTTTATAAAGTGTAAACAAAGGATTTCAGAATTTACTACATTCAGTATTTTTATCAGAGATTTGTGTTTATCAAAAAACATTGACATTAACGAACACAATTAAGTCCAGCAGCGATAGACTGGCGACCTGTCCAGGATGTACCCTCGCCTCTCGTCCAATGTGCACTGGAGATAGGCACCGGCCGTGACTCCAAAAAGGGAATAAACGGGTTGGAAAATGAATGAAGGAATAAATTAAGTCCAACTTAAAAAAAACCTGAAAAGGTTATGCCTTTCTTGAAAAACTTGCAAAAATTCCTACAAGCTCAACATTTTTAGCAAAAAATTTCTCCAAATTAATGCATGTGAACATAACATGGGGCCTAATATTGAAACCTGTGGATCTCCAGAGATCAGTGAAGCTATGGACAAGGAAAAACCATCAATCATAACCGTAAAGCTCCTATCTGTAATAATTTTTTTTATCATTTGGGATTTTGAAGACTTAGTGTACTGTATACTTTCAACATATACTACCACAGTCAGCTATTCACTGACGCATTGATTTTAATCATCATTCTCAACATTTTTCACATAATAGAGGGGGCGAGGGGCTGTGGTTGCTCAGAGGAAGCAATTTGTCTAGTTGTGAGTGCAAAAATCATGCAAATGAAGAGAAGCGAATCCAGTCGTATTAGCCTACTGTAGGGTGCCATCCATGGCAAACTGCCTTCTGTCTGATGATCTCTCAACTGGAAATAAATTGTAAAATGCAAAGAACCAGTGGGGATGGAGCTTAACTTTGATTCTCTTAAAATATGTTGTTGTTCTTATTGTTTTCTTCAAAGCACAAATATGTGAAAAATGGATGAGCACTGGTTTACTGGATAGTCGTGTTTTATAATTATGAAATTACCTTTTACGTAGTTCAAACAGACAACTGAAATCAAGAAAATTATGTGGTTATTTATTTAATGCATTTTTGCTTAATGGTTTAAGATATGGCTGTTATAAATATATATATTTATCGAATACAGAACAGATTTATATCAATGGTCTCCCATGGGGTAGTTTCTGCATTTGTCGAAAGGGGATTTTGGATTATGGCGCAGCATGGTGGTGTAGTGGGTAGCACTGTTGCCTTTTAGTAAGAAGGTTGTCAGGTCAAGGCTCACCGGTGATCTTCCTGAAAGGAGTTTGTATGTTCTCCCTGTGCTTGCGTGGGTTACATTACATGACATAGATAGAGATGACGTGAATGTTGAAAGGCAACAAACTGATAAGGACCAGCTACTACAGTTAGATATTTCAGTATGATGTATTTGTGATAGACTCAAAATAGCATGTTAACAGCTAAATTATATGCATTACAGATAAAAGGAACACTCCAGTTTTAGGGAACTGGCTTTACACTCCTCTAGAGTGAATTACCTGTAAATGTAGTTTTACTATGTATGAATCTATTCAACCATTCTTAAAAATAGCATAATTATTGAATAGATCAGGATTTAGGAGAGATTTTTGAATCTGGTAAAATGAGAAGTGTTAAGATTCAAAGATGTTTTAATATTTTCCAATTTAAAGCGTGGCTCATCTAAAGAGGGTATACACATGTACATGCTGAAAGAGGGGGAAAGCTGTTGTGCAATTGACTGCTTGAACCAACTTCAATGACATCCGTCTACAGGCTGCTGAAATCCAAAGAAATTAAAAGCAAATGGATTGCTCGAAGGGTAAGTCAGACCTTTGATTAAATCCCCATATTCCTCAAACCTTGGAAGTCTCTGCATACACTGATGTGATGCATCACACTGGCTGACTTCAAATTTAATGTGTAGGTTTCATAAAGGTTCCTGTAGGTTTTTGTTTAAAACATATATTGCAAGAGTTATGACATCATTTGCAAGGTATTTCAAATTAAAATGTGTGATCCTCTTTCAGTTTCACTCTATAGACCCTAAATGGGTACCATCAGTACTATCTAGTGGTGAAAAGAAAGGATAACCTTTGGAAGTACAAGACCTGTTATGATGGTGGCTCTTTTACTTCCGATTCTCGTCTTCAAAAGAGCCAGCTTTCTGTGGTCATTCTCCTTGAGGAAAAAAAATATGTGGCAAACTAAAAATGGCAGTGCAAAACCCTTTTTCATTGTCACCACTCGTTCAGTCTGATGCGTGATGTCCCATTATGTTTGATCGAGGCGTGATGTCGAACGAAAGTTTGGATCGAAATTTCAAATCATGTGTTTGTTTTTCTACTGGTTTAGATCAGTAAATAAATTTTAAAACAGTCTTTAATCAATTACAAATCTAAACTTGCTGTCTTCGGTCTGTGCAAAGCTATGCTAAAAGTGCTATCGTTAACTAACAGAATTACTGAATAGTTTCTCTGGTACTGTTAGACAAATGAGCATATTTACAATAAAACTCATATCATTGCATGTAATGGTTTGCCCTAAAATACATATTTTTCCCATCACAATTAAAATTTGTTTTTTTGTTGATTTTTTTTTTTTTTTTTTTTACTTCCTGTAATTTTTTTTCTTCTGGTAAAAAAAAAATATCTTCCGGTTTTCCTCGGATCGTCTTCGGAGCCAAATAACACCATATTTATTTATTTATTTATTCACTTACTGTACTCTGAATACATTTGTAAATTTCAGACAAATACAAATGAAAAGGTTGTTTGTAAAAAAAACGCGTTCATGAGAAACTTGTGTAAAGATATGCGCCCTCTGATTCCACCTCGAAGAATTGCAAATTGAATGTGCACGGGACGTTTTGGCATTTGTTGACTCGTGCATTAGATTGAAAGCATTCGAATTCTGTGATGCAGAGCTTTTCAGGTCATGTGTGCCTTTCTAATCCGACTTTTCCTTCATCGCCACGGACATCTGTGGGAAACGCGCGGGTGCCCGGCGCTGCTGCCACGCTGTGCGGTCAACGCTTCAAATGAACCAATGGCAGGCGTCGCGTCGCATCTAGCGTTGTTTCGCGTCGCGCTGATATTTAAAGCATCATCCTCACTCCGCGCTCGCCAAAGATGCGAGCAGCAGCAGCTTCTGCGCTGAGAACGGAAAGATGCTGCCCGTCCAGAGCCCCGGTCTCCGCCGCCGCGTTCACGGATTAAGCTGGGTTTCAGGACGCACCTGTAGATTTTTCACCTGCTCTGCATGATGCCTTCTCTGAGACACCTCCTGGTTTCCCTGCTCTTCCTGGGCTCGTTTGGGGAATGCCGGAACAAACACGGCACCAGAGAGAGGAGGTGGACGGGAGCTGTGGAAACTCAGAAGCATGGCACGTAAGTGGCAGATCAGCCTCAGACACCTGAACTCTGATTGACATCTAGTGTTTATGATGGATGATGTGGGGGGCAAGCTGTCGGGTGGAGGATGAAAAAAAACAGTTAAAGAGGATGAGTGCTACTATAATAATCACTGCAATTTTCACTCAGATTTTTAGTGATTACTGAAAATAAAAATAGATTAAAACTGTCAAAGATCTATTTAGAGGCTTGAATTTAAACCACCAATTAAAATGTTCATTTATTTTACAGTTAAAAATGACATCATTTTGCAAAACCTTTTCATTGATTTTGGTTTTAGAACATAGCAGTTTGGTAGCATTTTTATAGATTTTTGTTAGATTTTTTTTTGGGGGGGGGGGTACAGCTTTGTTATAAACGTACTTTAAAACTATGAATAGAATACAATCAGCAGTAAATTTGTGCTTTTTTTTCCAGATTTTGTACAAGTACACAGTAAAATCCTAAGAGTTAAATTAACTCTACTCAGAGTGTATTTGGTCCCACTCTATATAGAGTTAAACCAACTCTGAAAGAGTTATTCATATTCAAGTCTATTTGAACTAAACAGTCTATTTTTGTCTGTTTTTACTCTTTCTGGAGTGGACTTGGTCCCTCTCTGAATAGTTAATATTTAGTTTGCATTTTCCATGCAGATTTGGAAAAACATGAAGAAAATAGATTATTAAATTACTCTTTCTCAGAGTCGGTTTAACTCTATATAGAGTGGGACCAAATACACTCCGAGTAGAGTTAATTTAACTCTTAGGATTTTACAGTGTATGAGTTCAAGATTAAACATTTAAATTCATATTTCTAACAGAGATCAGCTCTGGAGATCAGCACTTAAAAATTTAATTTTTGCATGCTCTTAATTGTAATTAACTTGTTGATGATGCAAAATAATTGTGATATGTTTACGATTTATTCTAACATACAGCGTCTATAAAAGGTTTTATATGGAACTTAATCAGTTTTACCAACCATTAGAGGTGCTATTTAACTCTAACATTCAGTGTTATTTAGAACCAATGTTCCAAAGTAATATTTACAATCAACCATCAAATATATTAAATAAATAAGCGTTGACATGATATATGTATATATACCTGTATATAGCTCATTTAAAACAACAAAGAAATGCTTTAGATCCACAAAGGCCTAACAAAGCACTATAACAATACCTCAAAAACCACAAAGAGGGTCTTTAAAGTGAAAAAGTGATAATAGCACCTTCTCAAACCTGCAAAGAACTGGAGATGAACTAGAGAAAAACCAAAAAAGGGGTTGTTTAGAGAAAAAAATGGCTGCATAGTGCCTCAAACCAGCAAAGACCCAGTGAAGAACTAGAGAATAACTTAAAAATGGGTTGTTTAGAGGAAAAAATGGCTGCATAGTGCCTTAAACCAGCAAAGAGCCAGTGAAGAACTAGAGAAGAACCAAAAAAGGGGTTGTTTAGAGAAAAAAATGGCAGAAAGTAACCCTAGTCGGAAAACTTGGGGGTGTGATACTTGTAACACTTATATTAGACAAGTGCAAATAACTTTTTGAATGCATGTGATTGGATTGTTTTGCTGTTATTATAATTAATTTACCGGTAAATTAACCTAGAACTAAGGTTTTATTCGATCATTTCTTTGTCTGTTGGCAAAATCAGTAGGGGTCAAATACCCAGTTACCTTCACAATGTTTTAATCTGATGGTAAACCCATTAATAAAATAAACTTCTCATCTAATTATAATTAGCTTTTAATATTAAAGCATCAATTAATAATCATTTAAGGGGTTACATATCTTTTGTTTACAAATCAATTGAAATTCAGTTGACTCTACATGGGGCCAAACTTTGTTAAACTAAACCTCATAGAAACTAAATGACCACACTTGTGGTCTGTGCAAGAACATACCGACCACTGTGCAAAAGTATTGCCTTTGACGTAGTGCCCATTGACGATGAATGGGAAATGTAAATAAAAATAAATAGATTCAAGATGAAACATCATAGAGAAATGTGAAATTTGTTTATGTTAAATCATAATCATTCCTTTAAAAATGATGTCATCACTGACTGCTCCTTGGCAACCCTAGCAACCAAACTTTCTGAACTGAATCTCAGCTTTGGTAAATGATAAAGACATGAGGGTTGGTTTAAGTTACTTAAATTGCCAAATTGAACATTATATTTTGTCACTGACCCCTCCATAGCAACTGGACTGTTTACTATAGCAACCAACTTGACATATCACAGCTATTCGGGTTGGTTTATATTACTCATGTTGGCATGGGGAATTTGAATGACGTTACTGACTTTGCATAGCAACCAAACATTCTACCTTGACTTCCAGTGGCTCCGACTATAGAGCTCAAACCCCAGGGAGAGCAAGAACTGACAAAATGTGTTCATTCCTAGAAATGTTAGTTGCTTTGGATAAAATGTAAAGGGCAACAAGCAAAGTTTGTGTACATCTCGTTATCATTATTATTAATTACAGTTATCATCGCCTTGCAGTTATGGATAGAGCTTTTGACTGAGCTCTTCTCATTCTTTCACAAGGGAATCTTGATTTCAGGGTTCAATGAAAACCGCTAAAATAGTCACCTCAGATCAATTGAGCCTTGATAACTTCTGAATGTCAATCCATATCAGCTCAAAGCAGAGGACTCACTAGAATAGATGCTTGTTTTGCTGGCAGTGCTGCACATGAAATGGTGACTAATGTCTTTCTCAGACTCCTGTATGGACCATGCACCTTTATTAGCCTGCTTTCTGTGTGACAGCAGGGAGCAATAAATGAGGCCAGTGGCTGGGTGCAATTATCGTGACCCAGACTGATGATACCTCCACTGAACCGAACGCGTATCGCTGGGGTGCCCGAACTGAAGTCTATTATACAGAAAAACAGCCATGTGTCAATGGCACGTTTTACCTATCCGTTAAGAACAGTACGTTGACATTATGCCATTCCAGGTCTGAGAAAATAAACAAACTAAAGTCTGCGATAGCATGATAAATTAGCACGAGAGATTCTGTCAGGGTGCCAGTCATGGCAAGCTGCCTTCTGTTTCGTACGCGCAAGAGGAAATAAATTACAAGTGGCAAGGAGCTGTGGGGAACAAGGCAGTCAGCCTCTCAGTGGATCCTCTTTGAATTGCTGTCAATTATTATTATTATGTCGTTGCTTTGGGTCTTAATTGTGTTCTTTGACTTGAACGGCGCCTTTCCAGTTTTTGAAACTCCTCCATAACTGACTGCAAGACTGTTCTTTAGAAACAGACCCAGACAGTTCATACCGTTAGAGTCACTATCAATGATGATACTGTAATGTGGGTGCTGAGGAATATTGCCCCTATATGTTCAAAACTGGTCAAAAACGTGTCTTTACTGTAGTTAGCAAGAGCATAAATGAAGGTAGAATCTGTCTCCTTTGTTTGACTGAAACAAGCACAACTTACAGACGTTTGTGACGCGTAAGATTTCCTGCCACACGGGCCATTCTCCTGGAGTCACAATCCATGTTAAAAAGAACAAAATCATCTCTTCCTGATAAACAGGCAAGAAATATATATTAAAAAAGGTACATTACTGCAGCCGTAGAACTATCTATATCGTTCTATATTGAATGTCTGCAGTCATCTTGGTTTTGGAGGGGGGAAACATAAAATAACGTAACATAACCGTTATATGGGATAAAAGGTTTACCCTTATTCTCATTTTCAAAATTTATGCACATCTTAGCATTTCCATCCACTACAAAAAGCACATAAAAATAGGCAAATGGAAACGCAGCTACAGTTACTTAACAGTGTCAATCCAATACTTAAAGTGTTCATTTTAACACCACTCAGATCAGATATGGTCATACAATGCACTAGTATGAACAAGCTACATAGAAATAAAACAAAATGGTATATTGTTGGCATAGATCGGTTTTATTGGTGCAAAGAAACTAGTTGATACTGGCCAGGCTCAGCAAAAAAAAACACGAGAAGTGTAAGTTGAAAGAATAGAATAGCTGTAATATGCTACTGTTACAGCACATAAGGGGAGTGTGAGGGGTTCACCAAAAAAAGAAAGAACAAAACCCAAATGAAATAAAAAAACTAAAGGCACTGGCATCAGAATATACCAAAATACACACAAAACCATGTGCAATGAAGAGGTTTCACATTACCAGGAATGTGCATCAGAGCGTGAAACATACAAATAAGTAAAAACACTTAATATTCTAAAAACTACTAAATATTCCACAACCTGAACAAACAAAATAGAAATTATTAAGTTTGCCCCAAACTAAGAACCTACAATTTTCACCAGCAGCCTAACTGGTGTTCTCTTTTGCAAGATTATCTTTTACTTTATCACCACACTTTTCATTTTTGTTATAAAACATAAAAACTGTTTTTTTTTTTTATTTTTGCAGTTAAAAAATTAAAAAATGTACCACTCGGTTCTTGTAAAAATTGTGTTTTTGTACAGTTTCTGGTTTGTTGTGGAATTATTATGCTAAGTTATGAAAAATATTTGTAAAAAAAAAAAATAAAAAAGAAGGCTGGGTTTATTCTAAAAAATTAAATCAAGCGTCGCCACAAAAACGTTTTCAAACTGATTTATTAGAGCAAAAGTAGTAAAAAACTCTCAAAAGGCCCCAGGGTCAAAGTTTTAAGGGTTAAACGAAACCAAAGCAGATTTGGTAATCACCTGCCTGAGGTGGGACTAGGTGCTCCATGAGGTTTGGAAGTGACTCAGAAACAGAGCTCAGGGAAGAGTGTGGCAGTGCCTCCGATTAATTGTGCCCTCTTGTCTTTCTCTTCTTCTGTTTTCTTCCGTTCTATTAACCTCTTTGGTATATTAGGCTGTCTGTAAATTGCACTTTATGTATTGTTTGTAAACCTTTGTACAAGCTGTATTCTTATTTCTTCAATAAAGTAAGAACCTCTAGGAGCTCCATATTCTTTTCCTTTGAACTACTGCCGGGATTGTAATGAGATCCAAGAGTTAATTTTGTTCATAAAGCACAGATCACAAAATGTAAAATTCAGGGCTCATCTGCACATCCGCTGATAATATCTCCTAAAACATGAAACAATATCACTTAGTTACCGTTTTCCTTTCATATCAGCACCAGGGTTAAAAATAGAACTACTCACAGTTAATTGTGTTTCCAGTCTTTAAAACTCAGTGTTCAGCGCTGTTGAAACGAACCCCTGTTCCTTGAAAGAACACAAATCACTGGTAATTGGGATTTTTACTTGAACTAGGACAGATAAAATGCTAGTGTTTTTTATTTGAAACAGATTCGCTGCCTCAGCCTTAACAATTTGTTGATTGCAGCGGCATGTGTCCGTGCTCTTAATCCCTCATTATACGTTTGCTCCTGCTTTTTCATGGAAGTTATGTAAATGTCATTGACTCTGAGAGTTCAGACTGCTTTTTGGCATGCAGCCTCTACTCGTTTTCTCAAAACAATAAAATATGTCATCCTTACTTGTGATATAAGAGGCTGATTGGAGTGTTTTTTGTGACTTTGAAACCCACAGGTCACTGCCAAAGAAGCCGCCAGATGTGACAAAATCCCGCAGACTGAAAACAGAGCAGCTTTTAAAAGTAGACGATCACGACTTCACAATGAGACCCGCGTTTGCAGGTGAGTTCAGCATTCTGAAGATGAATTCCTTTTCAGTTATGAGGCAAATCCATCATCTCATGTGAGCCTGGAAAATCTTCAAAGACAGACACAGTATGTGTAATGTAAAAGGTTTAACGTCCGCATCTTATGAAGATTAGGCAAATAACACAACTTCATTTGAAGTGAGAATACGAGAGAAACAAACCCTGTTGACAGAGTTGATTACAATGCTACCAAAGTTTACCTAGATTCCATCTAAGTTTAGTTATCGTCATATTTAGCATTCAGAGCGGTTGTTTGACCAGCGGGCATCAAATCTGCATTGGTTCTCTAGAGGGGTAAACAATGTCTATATTACCGCTGTGCTTGTAATTAAAACTAGGACTAACTGCAGCCCAGCTGGTTTTCTGAACCAGGATTTTGATGTGATTTCCCTCAAATAAAAAGGTTTCCGTTTAACCCTTAGAAGCCTCTGCGTGCAATATTGGGTTTACCAATTTCAGTGTATGTTTTAAATTAAGAAGGAATGATGCAACCCAGCTAGTGTTTACATTTGATTTCAAATACAACATTTAGGTTTCAAAAAACACTTGATTCCAAGTGAGAAAATGCGCAATTTTCTTTCAGTTTCTTCAGTTTTTACAGGCCCTCAATCAGTGTCATCTAGTGGTGAAAAGAAGGAATGACCATTGGAAGTATAAGACCTGTGAAATGGCTAGTGTTTTTCAATAGCCTGGCACAAAACAAAGTACAATGGAACACAAAGTGCTCGGCAAATAGTGTTCTAGGTTTAGAAAAGGTTTGCCTGTTTTTTTTTTATAATTTTTTTTTAATTGTTTTGACCTTGTCTTTGCTTTTTGGATGTGATTATTTATTTTTATTTTGTTTCAACACATTTGTTATATAATTTGGTCACATTTGTTACATTTTTGTTTTATAACATAAAAACTGTTCGTTCTCAATTTTTAAGATTTTTGCAGTGTAAATAATAATCATATTAATAATAATAATAAAGGTGTAAAACTCGTAATTTACAGAATTTTTTACAATTTCAGGATTGCTGTAGAAATACTGTGTAGTGTAATGACAAAAAAGTTTTAAAAAGAAGCTGGGCTTGTACTGAAAAAAAATATCAATCACTGCCGCAAAAAAATGTTTTAAAGATAATTTATTAGACCAACTTGTAAATAAGTTCAAAAAACCTCTCAAAACTCTCAAAAATTACATTTTTTTCAATGAAAGGCTTAAAATGAGCCAAATTTCAGGAAAAAAATCATTCATTTGAAATGAAATAATTATGATGTGTTGTGTTGAGCAGACAATGTGGAATGTTACATAAACATATAATTTTGTCACATCTGTTGGGTGAAATGATCAATCTGATCAAATTAGGATTTGTTTAAAGGAATCATGAAAAAGCTTTGGTAGGTGGCTGTGTTGAAAGGTGGTATTTTATTTTTTGTGGAAGTGTTGTTTTTAATATCTGTCATCTCACCAGACGGGGACAAACATATCCAGATTTTATTTTACAAACCCTGAAATTTCTGAGCAGATTCTTTCCTGCCAAAGTAACATCACAGAATTTTATCAAGGTCATTACAGCTCATTTTCAGACAAACATTCCGCTGAGATTCCTAATGCAGAAATTTAATTAGCCAGTTTCATGATTTTCTTTCAAGGGGTTAAAGTCACTGTGCATTGATTTAAATTAATCCATGGCTTGGATTTGCTTTCACATAATTTCTTTGCCAAATCAATAGCATATTAAGCTCCTTCAGATCAATTAGAGTTTTGAGCCTTTAGCTCAGCAGATGGAGCTTTGTATACTTTACTCGAGCATTTCACACGAGTTTTAATGCGATTGCCACAGTTAGAAGACTTTACAGTCAATCAGATCTCAGAGAAACAGCTGGATGCCAATGCATGTGAATCTTTTGGGAAAACGAGGATGTTAAATAAGAATATTATGGACATTAAATGTTATTTAGTCATTCTCGGCTTTGATATAAACCATCTTTTCAGATTGCAGGTTTCTCGTATTCATTGCTCATTACAACACTGTTTTCTTTTTTACAGTGAAGATTCGGATTTGTGATGAGCTATTGTGAAGCCAGTTAAAATCACACAACCCTGCATAAAAGTAATGATTGTTTGTGTTTGGTTTTGTATCGGTTGATTGCAAACACAGCAGTCAATGAATACAAAAAGAGGCTAATGTTCAGTAAGCTGCATGTTTTTCACGTTTTATCCAATGAACAAATAAAGCAAAACATTTCTTAGGGAAAAATCTCAAGTTTGGTTCATTTTGCAGCACGTTTTCACACGTTTGCTCAAACTAACCAGGCTTATATCACAAGAGTATTTGGTGATTTGAAGCTTGTTGGGATAGCTGTTGATTTTGAAGTCTGAAAGTAGGCAGCGATCTGGACCTATTAACCTCCCAAAAAATTATGTGTAATGAGGAGATAGAGGAGCTCGAAGACCAAGGAATTGTTGAAGAAAAGTTTTTGTTGAAACACAAATCTGAGGAAATCACCATTTGATGAGGCCGCCATTTTAAGAATGAAAGAGAGGCTCTGGTGGGAAGAAAGCCAGAAATAAAGAAAATCAAGAAAAAGGATGCATTGCTGTTGATAATTCTTATTATCTTTCCAATAATGTCATACGTATATTTAATATTAATTTCTGCAAAGGTGATGTAACTTTCAATAAAACGTTAAAAATGTATTTTCAGCCCAGTTTTCAACATAAATGATCAAATATCTTTGCAGTCGTTCACGGTTTGTTATCAATGCCACGGTTGTTTACTTCTACTTCGGGTTTCTTCCCACCAGATCCTCGCGTTTGTTCTTAAAATGGCAGTTGCATGAAATGGGCGAATGGTACTGAAAAGCGAAATGGCCTTAATCATCAGTAAATGTAACCACCGAACTTCTTAGACCCAGTCTAAACGGTTCAGTCAATTTCTCAGAGTTCCAGTGTTCCTATTAGCACCGTTTAGAGGGAACCACTTTAGGAGTAAACCGTACAAATACTCTGATATAATGAATAATTTAGCTCTTGCATCATGATTATCAAACATTTTAAGAACTATCTTTCTGTGAAGAGGACCTTTAGTGCAGTCACTTCTTTCAGTCCAGTGTGGTTTGAATGAAACTAAAGAGGAACGCAAAGGCTTGTGCAACACTTAAAAGTTGTAGAAGTAATGGCTCTGCAGTAATGAAAGTTCTTCTGCCAGTCCATATACAGCCCCTATTCTTTTTTTTTAATGATGTGTTCCTATATAGGGCAAAGCAAAAGGAACATTCCTGCTTTGATGGCACTCCTCCTATGAATAGAGTTGCTAAAAAGTCACTCGTTTGGATGTTCTGAGTCTGGAGTACGTTTGGGAATTGCTCTGTGTTCAGCAGGGGGTCACAGGCTCAAAGGGAATGAAAATAGCCCAAACATATTCAGCCTCATGTGCAGATCTGTCAGCTGTTGTCAGTGCCGTACTGCTGAAAAACTCACCATACATTCATCTGCAAACCAATAGCATTGATTCATGGCTACATAGATTTGTGCCAGACAGAGCGGGTTCATTATATGCTCTTCTAAAACAAAAAAGAGTGTTTTATTATGTTATCTGACAAAGGTTTCTTTAAAAAAAATTAATTAAACACGATACAAATACAAAAATAACATAATTTTCACTGCACTTACTAAAAAAGTTGGCCGAGAAAATGGTTATGTCTGTTTGAACAAGCAGAAAAGATCATATGCTACCAAAATAATAATAGAGAAGCTCTTCGTGGAGTGCTGTAATTGATATAAGCAGTTTTTGGACTGCAGCCATTACTCTGGATTCTTGGAGAACATCTCTGTTTGTTCCTAGGAATCACAGGGTCACAGGGAGATGGCTATTCTAGCTAATGCTGGTGGAAAGGCAAGAATGCTCACCACCCCCTGGCCAGGTCACCAGTGCACACATGCAGGTTAATTTAAGGTTAACCTGAATCAAGTTGACACACACACACGCACACATGCACACACACACACTGAAAGGACACTGTTGTACCTAGAGGGAACACACACAACCGAACAGAGGACATGAAACCTAGCTGTATTTCAAACTCTTTACCAGTGGCAGCTGCGAACTAAACTACTCTGCTGCCCTGAAAGACTTTCTGTTTTCTTCTTTATACATGTATATACTCTTGAAATGTATATAGGTATGTGCACTGTTAAAAAAATCACTGTCTGGGAGCAAAGTTGTGTTAACTGGGACAGTTAGCGTTATTTAACGGCAAAATACCAAATGTTATTTTACGGCAGAATTCCATAAAAATTGAGCGCCATTTTCTGTATAATTATGCTGTGAATCACAGTTAAACTTTAATAAAATTACAGTATTTTACTATTTTTGGAAACATAAGAAATGCTGCTAAATACGTTTTTGCACTTTTAGTGCATGTTTTCTTAAAATGTACTGTCAAATGCTGTTTCTAAACAATATAATGCCATATTTTAGGACCTGTATATGACATTTACATAAACTTTTCATTATGCAGATATATGCTCTCTTTCTGCAAGTAATAAACTTATATTATTGATATTAAATTATTAATAGAATACAATGTCCTCATGGTTCATATTACAGTCGACTTTACTTCACTTTATTACAGAAGCAGTCAGCTCAATAATCTTTATAATATGATACAGTTTATTTAATTTACACTCTGAAATAAAGGTTGATAAGAGCTTGCTGTCTTTGACCTTTCTTAGCAGTTTCTCGTGTACTGACATAAAACAAAAGTAATTTAGCACAGAAACAAACCAAATACAACCTTTGTTTACCCACCAACCCCCTAAAAACTAGCATAATACACATAAACCATTTGTTTCACACTAATCACACAAAACACAGTTAAAAACCAGCAAAAACAATATGGTAATTGTTACTTTGTAAACAACATGCAGAACATCACAGCACAACACTGTTTTATGACAACAAAGCTTAAGTCCCATAATGCTTTGCAGTTTCTCTAGCAAAAGAGGGTTTGTTCGAAGGCCTGGGGATTATTTTGAATGTTTACTGCAGGAAACAGTTTTTACATTTAAGACAGTTATATTAGTTACATTTACATTAGCCATTCGTAAAAAAAAAAAAAAAAAAAAAAATCCTAGGGGAGTTCTGTATAAATTCTATGTGTCCTTTCACCACCCTAATCTTTTTTAAACGTTATTTACAACTTCCAACACAAGAAGACAAAAAAAATTAGATTTTCCAAAGTTCAAAAATATGAGTATGATGTTAATCAACACATTTGTGATATAATCTCAGCAAAACAATAAGCAATTATAACATAAAAAAGCATGTATTTGAAGCTTTCATGAACTTCTAGGAAAAAAACTAGGAAAAAAAATCTGTAGTGTGATATGTTTTTACAGGAATATACAATTATTAAACATTTCATATCATTTTAAAACAGAAAAGAACCGTGCATTTTGATCATGTAATATGTAATAGTAATTTTACAGTAATTGTTTTTATTTTTATTTGTGTACTGTCTTTTACAGGTATGTGGATATATTAATTATCTAAGGGTCGCTCCCAACATGCAGAATACACAGTCTGCATAGGGCACCAGCTGCAGGGTGGCACCATTATCCCGTTTGCTCACAAGAAAAAAAAAATGTATAGTTACAGATTAATTATAAAATGCTTTTGTTTTATGAATCTATCTGCATGTATATTGCATTTAAACAAGCTTTTAAATGATAGAATTCTATAAACACAAGGCTCAATCTGGCATATTATTCATGCTATTGAAGGAGATCTGATTGGTTCTTATTCATGGCAAGTTTACCGTTTCATTTTAAAGCTTTAAACATTGTGTATGCTGTTATGAAGTGGAATATTTCACAATATTCTCTCTCTCTCTCTCTCTCTCTCTCTCTCTCTCTTTCTTTCTCTCTCTCTCATTGTGTTTATTAAAACAGTTATAATGTAAACAATCTGTTCATATCTGTAAATAAATGTGAAATATGTAATTGTGGGCGGCATGGTGGTGCAATGGGTAGCACTGTGGCCTTCTAGTTAGAGGGTTATCGGTTCGAGGCTCACCGGTGACCTTCCTGGAAGGAGTTTGCATGTTCTCCCTGTGCTTGTGTGGGTTTCCTCCGGATACTCCGGTTTCGCCCACAATCCCAAAAACATGCGATTAGGTTAATTGACTAATCTAAATTCCCCTTAGGTGTGACTGTGTGTGTGAATGTTGCCCTGCGATGGACTGGCGACCTGTCCAGGGTGTACCCCTGCCTCTCGCCCAATGTGTGCAGGCAGACCCCCGTGACCCCGAAAGGGAAGAAGCGGGTATGAAAATGAATGAATGAATGAATATTTAATTGTGGTTTAATTTATGCAATCTATTAACCGCTGGACATTTGCTGACCTGTTCGTTGTGCTTTGAGGTTCCATCATTTCTCGCTTTCTCTTATGGTTGCATCTAAAACACTTTACAGTATTATTGTGAGTATTATTGACTGTTAGAATCCACATTTTAAGAATATTTTATTGTGGCATTTTTGAGTAATTTTGTCCTAAACATTGATTTTTTTAAATTTTTTTTGTGTGTGTGTGTGTGTGTGGGGGGGTACCTTTTGAGGTTCCAGTTCCCATTTTCTCTTATGGGTGCCTTCTAAAACTCTCCACATCATTAAAATAGTATTTTAGACTTTACCTTGATCAGAATCCAAAATGTAAGAATTTTTCACAATAGCATTTTTGAATTTTTCCATCCTGAACTTGGCTCTTTTGGAGAAAAAAACTAAATTAGTAAAATTGTGGGTAGCACACATTTTGAAGGGAACATTTCCACTCAGGGAACCCATTTGGTTCTGTTCACACCTCTACTTCATTTAATTTGGTCCAGACCAAGAGAAACAAATGATATATTGTTGAAATCATCTGCAGAATAAGTCCTCGTTCACACCATACTGATGGCTCTGGTCCGCACTTGTTGAAAACACAGCCATGTGACATCATACGGGACATCATCTTACATGTTTCTTTGACTGCTTTTCAATCTTTCACTTGTCATCTTTTACTTAATTTTTTTTTTGTTTGGATCAGAGTTAGATCATGTTTTCACCACAAATGAACCACCCTAGAGTTTGGATTCGTAGCGAGACCACCTCATCGAGCAGATCTCGAACCACTTTTATAGTCCCATTTTGTCAAATTTGTAGTTCAGTTATTACTTTCTCACCCAACTACAGGGGAAAACTAACTGTACTTTGAATGAATTAATCTAAACAAGTCATTTTTAAATTTTACTTTTTACTCATTGTACTGTAGTATTTGTGTTGGTAAGCATGAATGCTGTTGTAACTATGATTTGTGTGTGTGTTTTTTTTAATAAAGTGAAATCATAGTTGTTGTATACTATGTGACAAAAGCTGTATGATACCACAGGGATCCATTTTGGGCCGTGTTTTATTTGCAATTGATCTGTAACCAAATTCCAGAGATTATAAATAAACACCTTTTATTATTATTATTATTATTATGTATTATTAGATTTACAAATCTCTGCTCTTCTTGAAAAAGTAGTTGTGATACGTACCCCTGGTCTTTTAGAGTTTGTAAATAAACTTTATAACTGGCGAAACATCCTTCGTAAACACCCTAGTAAGTGAGCTATCTTTGGTGTTTTCAAGTTTATAGTTAATAACAGGGCATCAGTTCTCCAGCTGTATTTACTTAGGAAGGTATAACAGTACCTGGACATCATGAAAACTCTTGTTTTTGGGATCAAAGAACCATTGATCGCCAGTTTGTAGGCTGTACTAGGATTTAACTCATATTAAAGCGTTGTTTGCAGAAGGTATTCAGAAGGAAAACTAGTTTTCAGCCAACGACCCTGAGTGTGGTCTGACCTGAAGACCATCACCAACTACAAAGCACCACCCCCTTCTGGCTAATAAACTGATTGAGTTCTACTGCAGATTCGAGTCTCATTTTAGTTATTATAAAAATGATATTCATATTACTTTCTGTCTCGTTCCTCATCTTGCATAAATGACTGGTAATTCTGTGTACTAAATTAGCGTCTATGGGGCCTCCGGTTTCCTAAAAGCCAGTTTGATTAAAGTTGATTCTCCACAGGGGCGAGTGGGTGCTGCATTTGCTGGACTAAAACATCTCCCAGCGAATCCCTGCCTCTGACCCAAAGTAACTGCATTAGGATTCATGAATCAGTGAAAGATGAATCGGTGACGATCAAACTGCAGCATTTGAGCTTTGCAATGATTTGTGAAAGGTAACGCAGGTAAGATATACTGTGTAGAGCCTAAATGAGATTTACTTCAGAAACAGAGGAGAATTGCTAATGCACGGCGACACTCTGCTTTAAACCCAGAGACGGCTAACTGGTGGTGCATAAAGCTTATGGCTAATCCTCCAGCAGGGAAGGATCTGTGATCTATACAAAACATATAGCACTCACGACCTATTCATGGGTCAGTTCAGGCTGTGGTGTGTTTCTTGATATGAAGGATTACATATATTAAGGATTTGTCTCATGTTGTGTGATGACACACGTCCTTGTTTACTTCTGACGATGGATTTGCATACGCCCGAGGCTATTTTTAAAGCTAATGTGCAGCTGGGCCATAAGAACATTGGTAGCCGGTGGGATATTTTGGCGTTCACGGAGGCGAAATTGGCCTTCACATTCGCAGAAAATTCGCAGATCTGTGTGAAGCTGAGGACAGCTGTAATCACAATACATTTTGTTGGCCCGCGCTCCCTTTTAGTTTTTTTATTTTTACTTTTGTGTGTATATGTGTGTATTAAAGTCTTGGGTTTGTCCATCTGGAGAACTCGGTGCTGGTGATGAGATTAATCTGGTGGAGTTTTGAACTGACCGAGAAAGAGGCTGGTCTGCAAACCAGTGGATTAACACATGCATCAGTCCCAGCATGCTTTGCTCCACTGACAGCTGCTTTACAGATATCAGTTGCTGAAATATTCACAGAGCAAATGGGCAGTTTCACTGTGTTGACGGAACTTAAAACACACGTTTTTCATGCAGTAATGTTGTTTCAGACTTGATTGAGAGTCTGCAGTATTCTGAAGTTTAAATAGACTATAGTAGAAGCAACCGTAGTCTATGTAATATAGTAAACATATAGTTATTGTTAGGGCTAGAGCACAGAAGGTGCATAGATCCCTGGCACACGTGTAAGATCTGGTGACAATTTATGACTGATTGTGGTTGGATGTGGCAAAAGTCGATGTGGCAAAATAGCTCTATAGCACCACCCGACACATTTCAGCTAATGTTGTGCTCTCAGTTTGTCGTACAGGAACAAAATCCGGCACCCTTGTAAGGTACCAATACGTAAATGTAACTAAAATGGATTGTGCTTCCAAAATCAACAGGAGGTATTTCACAAAACTTCTAAAAATGGTCACTTTTGTTTATGTCATAATTAAACGAACTCCTCCCAGAGATTATTTTTGCTCATCTCCAAACTCCATCAGTCTTATCTTAATTTGTTAAATCGAAATTTTGGCAAACAGGAAGTTGTTAATAACTCAGCTAAACAATGTCTGATCGTGCTAAAATTTGCCATGCGTTTTAAGAGTTAATGTCTGAACAAGTTTATCTAGCAGCCTACAGTGTCAGTTATAGCGCCACCTAGTGGCAACATGGAATATCCCTTCAGGGGGAATGTTGGAATGTTGAAATATTCCATGTCCCTTCAACATGGAATATTTCTTCAGTTTTATGTACTGCTATTTCAGTGTGTTTGAAGAAGACGTTCGAATATTGGAACACTTGTTGAAGGGACCAAGACTTATAAAAAAGTTTATTGTCGAGTTTCGACACGGAATTTTTTTTTTAATTGCTTGTAAATTTCCGTACTTTGTTTTGCTATGAAGAAGTAAGTTGTTTTATCTTGGCCATACAATGTTCGGTCAAGGGTTCATGTCAGAACACATGTACATAGCAGTTTATCGTATCAGTTATAGTGCCACATAGTGGCCACATGGGAAATGCCATTTTTCTGCCAAAAAATAGCATGTGTCTCATACTTCAACAAACTCCTCCTAGAGAATGTATCTGTTCACCTCAAAACTCCACCAGTCTTATCCTTATATATGTTTGATGTTAAATTGCAAAGCTTTTGACTGTTTCCATGGCGATCGTGAAATATTGTCATTTTCCCATTTTTTAAGTTTTTTATAATTCAGCCATACAATGTCTGGTCAGTCCCTAATTTCTCAATTATGTTTACAGTTCATGTCTGAAAACATCTACAACCTACTATCATGGTTGTAGCGCCACCAAGTAGCCACAGGTAATACAACAATACAACATTTAACATTGAAAAGGTGCTCTTTTTTAGCCAGTTTTTACATCTTTAGGAATATTGGCCAAAACAAATTTATAGACTCATTAACGCCACCTGTAGGCCATGATACTTTGAGATTTGGTTTTCATTATTTAATTAAAAATTTCCGCAATCTACTTCCTGGTCCCTGCTCTATTGTATCGTTCACCTGCTCCTAGTCACCCGTGAGCTTCTATCGTCTCCTGTGATCTCACCTGTCTTTCTGTTGTCCTTGTCGAAGGCTCTGGTCCTAGATAGCTCCGGTTCCAGTGCTCGCTGGATGGAGCAAGGATCTGTTTATAAGAGTGCAATTCATTTTGTTAAGGAACGTCATGTTTCTAACATCCCTTTACTAAATCATCTGGTACATTTCACTCAAAGCATATCTTTCTTATCCTTCACAAAGCATTATTAGCAAATAGTTACCAAATAAATTTAATTTTTTAGACGCAATTCCCAAACATTTGTTTGGTTTATTTTTTTCCTAGGAGAAACTTGAATATGTGCATACGTGTTGGCTGAGCTCCATTTTTCTCACTTGCACCTAACCCTTAGCCCTTGAAACCGAGGGCTAAGAGAAAAGGCTGGAAATACACCCGTCTGAACCGGTACTTCCCTATGAAGCTCTATTCATCACCCAGAGGATTCTGAAAGAACAGCAAATGCATCACTCCTGGTAGTTTTTCAAATTTTAAACAGAATCAAAATATGTTTTGACACGCCACACAGGATTGTATTGAGTAGTGTTAATGTTGTCATGATAAAAACAACACATTATTCCTGTAAAACATGCAACATTTGTGAATTAAATTACTTTTCCTGACCAATATATCAAAATGGGACATGAAATGTAAAATAAAATGATTGTTTTTATAATAACAAATTACATTTGTGAGTCTCTCTGGTCATCTTTAGAAAGGAGGACCTTTTTCTTCATTAAAAAAAAAGTTGCTAACTGGGAGAAATACAATGCCTTGCAAGATTTTTTTCAATGACAGCGAGCAGGAGTCTGCACATGCTCAGAAGTGATTGCATTCTGAGCTTCACTATCAGACTCCTCAGTGTCTAAACATGGAACTGTTTTTTCGTTGTTGTTTGATTAACTTTTTCTCTTTGACTCCATTTATTGTAGAGAGAGCAGATAAAGGTCTCAGAAGTCATTTTTAATGAGAAAAGTTAAATCATCTGTCTCCGCTCTTTATCTGGTAGTGGGAAACTGGCCTGCTGAACTCAAGGGCGAACAGCAGGGGGTTGATTGGTTTGGACAAATGGATTTTACCTAGGAGCTCTGTCCCTCTCTAGACCAGTTTTGTGAAATGAAAAGCCTCGATGCTTCAGGACGGTGAAATTGAGCAGCGGCAGAGATTTTACTCATGAGCATCTGGATTACATAAACAAATTGTAAAAGCCATGCAGTAACATATCACCAACACAACTCGACTTTAATGCTTTTCTTTATATGAGCGACACATTAAGTGAGACGTAATTCCAAGTTCGAGTGTCAGTATCATTTCTAGCATCAAGCTCTAATCCAGCATTTAGCATCTCCAGTAATCTCGTGGGATTATTACGACTTGTGATGGAAGGCTTTGGGAATCTGGTTTTGATTCTATCCAATGTTCCTATCATCCCCATCCATATGTAGAACTCACCCCTTGTCCATTTATCTAAAGATCTTACCTCTTGAGTGACAGTGTGCCCTATTAGTCTAATCCAGGCAAGAGTGAGGATTTGTGTTCCCCACAAAAGCCTTTGCAAGTCTACTGTAGGAAATCAAAGATGCGGTTCCGGTTGAAGCCCCTTCTTCTGAGGACTATCTGTTCATCCGGTCTCTCAGAAGTCAAAGCAGCTGCTGAAGGCTTTTTGAGCAGATTTGGGTGGAAAGCATAACCAATTTCTATCTTGCCATAAGGAAATTTTTAATGATGCTCGGAGAACACCCTGCTAATTGTGTCTGCATAAAGCTGCCAGACTCAGGGATACAGGGACGCTATGAAAACGTGTCTATTATGTGCAAAGGAGATTGTAGTGCTATTAACAAACAGTGTTTGTTGTGATGTAAATGTTTTTTGTGTGTGTGTGTGTGTGTGTTGCCAGGTCCTGCGATTCCAGTGGGAGTGGATGTGCAAGTGGAAAGCTTGGACAGTATTTCAGAAGTTGATATGGTAGGTACTGTAATCCCAAACAGTTTAGCTTCACTTGTGGCGCTTATGTAACATGATGATGAGCTCTAAATGATAAACATATGAGGATGCATCAGATGATTGAAGTGTAGCCTTCCAAAACACACACAAATGTAGATTTGTGTGAAAATGTCGCTGTGCAGACAAAGAGTCACAGTCGTTTTTTTTAGCTTAGTTGATTTTTGGCTGATTTTGGCATCTCCTTCTAGACAGCTCGAGCTACAGCCACCAAATTTACCAAGACATCCAAACTGCTCTAACTCGGGTTACTATATCTTTTCAGAGTGGTACCACTAAGGGAAATTTTCCATCGACTTAACATGGGGTCAAATTTTGGAAAACTCAAACTGAAAACCTCACCTGACCACACTTGGGTAGGTTTTGCAAGAAAATACCAACCACTGTGCAAAAATATTTGAGCTCTAGAATGGACTTTGACTTTGTTTATGCTAATCATAGTACCAATTTAAACATTTTTATGACGGCTCCATAGCAACCAAATGGTTTTCCCTAGCAACCAATTTTTGATCTCAGCTCTGTAAAAAGGTAAAGACGTTAGGGTTGGTTTATATAAACCGACAAAGAAAACATCAGGTGAGAATTTTATTTGCGTGTGATGGAGTTCTCAGGTGTTTTCAAATGGTGAACACAGGAAATCTAGAGTAGCAGATTTTGCTAATGCAAATTTGAAATTGAGTTCCTCTTATTCTGTTTACGAAACAAAGACAAGACTGAGCAAAATATCAGTTCTGTATATTGTCCAGATCAACAAGAATGCAAACACTTGGGGAATTTAGGGAAACTCCTTCCATGAAAGTCACCAGAGAGCCTCAAAGCGGCAACCTTCTAATGTTACCCACTACGCCACCGTGCCACCCTCTGTAAAGATAAATAATCAGAGATAGAACAGTTACATCACAAACAGGAATGTACATCCTCTTTGTATTAAGTTGCTGACAGACATTCGGGCACTATCCACACGTTTTTTTTTTGTTGGTTTTTTTTTTTATAATTGGGTATTTTTTGGTGCAGTTATGATGTTCGTCCACGCGTATCCAGAGCACCGTTTCCATGTGAACAGTGAAACTGGGGGTTTTTGTGTTGAGGGGTGGAGCTTGTCATTACTGTCACACTGTATCACTGCTGTCTTTACAAACAGCGAGCGTAATGGCGGCCGGAGTGAGAACTATTTGGCTGTTTATTGTGTCTTACCGAATTACTTGTGCATGCTTCCCATTTTATCACCGTCGCATGAGTTTTTGCACACACAGTGCTCAATTATTATTTTAAAAACGACATGAATGGACTTCTACCTTTTAATTTGGTTGTCACTGCAGCATCCCAGGAGTTTTTTTTAAAGGATTACCGGTAGTTTTTTTAAACATGTACACAGTGTGAGAAAAAAAAAAAAAAACATTTCAAAAAACCCAGGTACATGTGGCGTTGGTCTCCTGATCCTGAGGGAGGTACACACAGCAGGCTGTTAGCTCTCTCAGGATCTCCCCCCTTTTCTCCTTTGTCTCTCCCTCTCCTCACTGTTTTTTCTTTTTAGTTGTTAGCATCTTCACTGTTTAAAGCTTAGAGAGGTAAAACAGAAAACATAGCTTGATTAAACTTTGCTTCCAGAGTCTTCTGTAATGTTCTATGACAATTATTTTATAATAACAGGCAGATTTTGTTGTTTTTGTAAACTGGAGAGACTGTGTCCCAGAAGAGTTTATCTGTCAGTGTCTGTGTGTATGCCGAGCTTTGATCATGAAACTGCTTTTTTCTTGCATCTTTACTGCACAAGACAAACTTTCTGTCAGCCTAGATTCATGTTTCGGATTTTCCCACTTGTTGGGGCTTTGTGTCGTGCAATAAAGAACACGTTTGAAATGGTTACTGACCTTGTTATACAGCTATTTGCTGGGGAAAGTGTTTAGGCTTGTATAGCCCAAAGAATGAAGAGAAAGGGGATTTAGGGATATACCTTAAATAGAAGATACGATTATTCTTTATATTTCTCACAGTTCAATTAATGCAACAAAGTTGAAAAAAATCATTAGGGCATTTATAAGTTCCTATGACAAAACTCAAAGCTCAAAAACGTTACAGCTTGAAAAAATTGGTACATTTGTGAAAACATATAACTTATTTCAGATATTGTCTCTGCGTTTGCCAGTCAGTGGTCAGGAAGAGCTTCCAGATGACTGGGAAACTACAGCAGAAGTGATCAGGGAGACAGGAAGAAAGGTGCTAGGTGTGTCAGCTGGAAGGAGGAAAGAAGATAAAGAAACATGGTGGTGGAATGAGGAAGTACAGGACATCATCCAGAGGAAGAGGCTAGCTAAAAAGAAGTGGGACATTGAAAGGACTGAAGAAAGTAGACAGGACTACAAGGAATCGCAGCGCAGAGTGAAGAGGGAGGTGGCAAAGGCCAAACAGAAAGCATATGATGAGTTGTATGCCAGGTTAGACACGAGGGAAGGCGAGAAGGAATTGTATAGATTAGCGAGACAGAGAGACAGAGATGGGAAGGATGTGCAACAGATAAGGGTGATTAAAGATAGAGATGGAAAGGTGCTAACAAGTGAGGGGAGTGTGCTGAGAAGATGGAAGGAGTATTTTGAGGAGTTGATGAATGAGGAGAATGAAAGGGAAAGAAGGGAGGAAGATGTGAATATTGTAGAGCAGGAAGGTGAAAAGATTAGAAAGGATGAGGTGAGGAAGGCCCTGGGGAGAATGAAGAGTGGAAAGGCTGCTGGTCCAGATGACATACCAGTGGAGGTGTGGAAGTGTCTAGGAGAGACAGCAGTGGAGTTCCTGTCTAGGTTATTCAACAGGATTTTAGAGAGTGAGAAGATGCCTGAGGAATGGAGGAGAAGTGTCCTAGTACCAATCTTTAAGAACAAGGGTGATGTGCAGAGTTGTAACAACTACAGAGGCATAAAGTTGATGAGCCACACAATGAAACTTTGGGAAAGAGTAGTGGAAGCTAGGTTAAGAAGGGAAGTGGATATTTGTGAACAGCAGTATGGCTTCATGCCCAGGAAGAGCACTACTGATGCAATTTTTGCTCTGAGATTGTTAATGGAGAAGTACAGAGATGGTCAGAAGGAGCTGCACTGCGTCTTTGTGGATTTAGAAAAAGCGTATGACAGGGTGCCGAGAGAGGAGCTATGGTCCTGTATGAGGAGGTCAGGAGTGGCAGAGAAGTACGTCAGAGTAGTTCAGGATATGTATGAGAGAAGTAAGACAGCAGTGAGATGTGCTGTAGGTCAGACAAAGGAGTTCAAGGTGGAGGTGGGGCTACATCAAGGATCAGCTTTGAGTCCCTTCTTATTTGCTATGGTGATGGACAGGTTGACAGATGAGGTCAGGCAGGAATCGCCGTGGACAATGATGTTTGCAGATGACATTGTGATTTGTAGTGAGAGCAGAGAGCAGGTGGAGGAAAACCTGGAAAGTTGGAGGTCAGCTCTAGAAAGAAGAGGAATGAAAGTCAGTCGCAGCAAGACAGAATACATGTGTTTGAACGAGAGGGAGGGAAATAGAACAGTGAGGTTACAGGGGGCTGAGGTCAAGAAGGTGCAGGAGTTTAGGTATTTGGGGTCAACAGGCCAGTGTGGCGGGGAGTGTGGAAAAGAGGTGAAGAGACGAGTGCAGGCAGGTTGGAGTGGGTGGAGAAAAGTGTCAGGGGTGTTGTGTGACAGAAGAGTGTCAGCAAGAGTCAAAGGAAAGGTGTACAGAACAGTAGTGAGACCAGCTATGATGTATGGGTTGGAGACTGTAGCAGTGAGGAAGAGACAAGAGGCAGAGATGGAAGTAGCAGAGATGAGGATGTTGAGGTTCAGTTTAGGAAGTGACGAGGATGGACAAGATTAGGAACGAGCACATCAGAGGGACAGCTCAGGTTGGTTGTTTGGAGACAAAGTCTGAGAGGCCAGGTTGAGATGGTTTGGACATGTGCAGAGGAGGGATAGTGGTTATATTGGTAGAAGGATGTTGGAGATGGAGATGCCAGGCAAGAGGTCAAGAGGAAGACCAAAGACGAGATATATGGATGTGCTGGAAGAGGACATGAAGGTAGTTGGTGCAAGAGTAGAGGATACTGAGGACAGAGTTAGGTGGAAAAGGATGATTCGCTGTGGCGACCCCTAAACTGGGAACAGCCGAAAGGAAAAGAAGAAGATTTTGTCTCAATTTTTGTTATAAAACATAAAACCTGTTCATTCTCAATTTTCGAGGTTTTGCAGTAAAATGTACTTCTCAGAATTTCTGTGGAATTATTGTGAAATATAATTACAAATATTTATAAAAATATTTAGTCCAGTCATTTGGTTGTACTAAAAAAATATGAAGCATTGCCACTAAAAACTGTTTTAATAAGTTTAAACTGGTATACAGTAGGTGCCTACCAGCTAATTTGACTGGTGTGATGTTGTTTCGCCACGTCGCCCCTCATTATTTACCTTTTCAAACAAATACACATTACATTTCAATACCCTTCTTCTCTCACACTTTTATCCATGAGCCTTTTCACTGAGAATTTTTTTGATCTCTCTCATTCTCTGTCCAGGATTTCACCATGACATTATATCTGAGACACTACTGGAAGGATGAGCGCTTGTCGTTCACCAGCTCCACAAACAAAAGCATGACTTTTGATGGACGCTTGGTGAAGAAGATCTGGGTGCCTGATGTCTTCTTCGTCCACTCCAAAAGATCTTTTATTCATGACACAACCACGGAAAACATCATGCTGAGAGTGTTTCCTGATGGTCACGTTCTCTACAGCCTGAGGTGAGAAAAAGCTGATTATCCACTTGTGCTTCTCTGACTTCTAAGCGTCGTATAATTCCAGTGATGTGTTGGTAATGTATGGATGGAACTTATACATATTTAGTGGTTGATTTTGTACAGTGCACTTAAATGTTAATGTTCTGCAGTTCTTCTGTGGTTACTACCTTCCACCTCAAAGCTTTTCGACTGTGTTTGGCTTGAATTAAATCAAATGCGGTTGGAAAACAAAGCATGTCACTGAACTTGGACATTTACATAGTGCTGGGGTGTTAAAATTAGAACAATGCTTCTGGCTTGTGATGTTTTTATGCAGTAAGTGTGAAACCAGGCCATGCTACCTGTGTACATGCTATAATTAAAGGCTAGAGCTGAGTTCAAAGTCAAATTTCAGACTCTGGCTCTAGGGAGAGTGTGATCATTGATGGGACTGGCCCAGATTATATCCATTGTCTGACAAATGATGGACAGTAGGGAACAAAAGAGGGAGATACGGAAAGATCTAAGACAAAATTAGTGTCAGCACAGTCTCGGATGTGCTGAATAGCATTACTAAGCACATTTACAGAGCATTTGTGATTTTTTTTTTTATTCCACCAAAAATAGATTGTTGTGAGTGTTGCGTTCCTTTTTGTGTCATTCTGGTCGTACAGATCTTTTCTGGTTGGTAAAACAGTCTAATGTAAGTTAGGGCTGTGGAATTAATCGCAAAAAAAAAAAAAAATCACAATTTAAACACATGCAATTTCGAAATCGCATAAGGCTGCAATTTCATTTGTTAATTTATTTAGATTTTTATTCAGAAAAAGTTGCTGAAACCAACAATGTAAACCCACCAGAGCTGACGCAGTGCATCGGGCAGTTATAGCGAAGCTGGAGAAAGATGTACACCAATCAGAGCTCACCTTGCACACGACAAATCTTTTTATTCCTGCCACCAGCTCACCTTCGGAGAGAGTGTTCAGTACCTGGGGAAATGTGGTGACATACAAAAAACCATTAAGAGAGCAATCTGTTTTGATTTACGCTAGTTTTAACTTAATGTTATGACTGGAATTCAGTTTAGTTCATCTTTATTTTATGTTGTCTGTTTTAAAGACAATTTTACTACTTTCTTGTGCTCTAAATACATTTAGAATGTTTGTATGTTAGTCCCTTGTTTGAAAAGCCAACACAGTTGGGAAAATCGTAAAGAAAATTACAATGTTCGTTCAAAAAATTGCATGATGATTATTTGGTCCATATTGCACAGCCCTAATGTAAGTTTATTTTGAGGTGTTTGTGATATTTAATACAAATGAATGCTACATTATGTAATATTTCACTGTTATTGGTAACATTTTTAAAACTAACAAGAAACGTTGTTTTCGTAGCCAGCAGCTGGTAATCTTCAGAATTCAAGGCTTCACACAAAACATTCCTCGTCAGTTAATGTCACTCGTGTGGTTCTATCCTGCGAAAATGGTTAAACAGGCTAGACTAGTTTAACCATTACATAGTTAATCACATAGACTAGTTTTGTTTGGACAAGCCCCATGACGTGTTGATGACCAGTGGAGGAACTAGAAAGGGCCTTTATTGAAATATAGCAGTAGACAAAAAATAAATGAAGCAATGATATTTAATTATGATGCTTGTAGCTATGAAAATGATTGTCTTCTAATTATGGAGCATCCTCCACAAAGATTAAATATTGTTAAATATAGTGCTATAGTTAAATGATTAAATAATTGTTATAATTAATGATCATACCTGATAATTAATTAACAAAAATGAATAATCCTTCACTTGCAACGGTATTTCGTATCATGTATCTTTGACTTTTAAAGCCCTCTTTTCCAGTCTTTATGGGAATCATGTCTTTGGTCCGGTAAAACTTCACGGCTTCCGTTACATCTTTCCAGTGCCTGCTCGTTATCTCACCGGAAGATCTTTTCGCAAATGCTTCGTTTGAAAGAGTTGCTTTTTTAAGCCTCATAGTTTCAAGGTTCTTGTTTGTACCTGATAATGTACAAGGTCCTTTTAAAACTTGACTCTGCATACTCTTCCGGATGCTTTCTCTTGAAAACCATCACTTTGACAACCATTACTGTGGTGACCTTGAGCAAGTCACCAATTCCCCACAGCTCCCCGGGTGCCGCAGCTACGGCCGCCCACTGCTCCCAGTGTGTGTTTGCGGTGTGTTTGTTCACTGCTGTGTGTGTGCACTTAGATGGGTTTAATGCAGAGGACAAATTCCTTGTATGGGTCACTCCACACTTGGTCATTAATGTTACTTTCCCTTCATTTTTACTTTCACTTGAAAAGGGAAATAGACAGTGATGGTAATAATCAGAAGTTTGTTAAAAAAAAAGTGATTAATTCTGATTCAATGATCCAGCGAAAAAGACTGCAGAAGGGAGTGTGTGATGACGACAATCAAAACTGGAATATCACATAAAATATTTGTAAATAAAGCACCGTTTCCTTCCAAGAGAACAAAAATCATCACTTCCTGATAAACTGGCTCTAAATATAAAACAAATGGAAGTTGCTTGTGTCACCACATAGTCGCAGACGCAATATGCACAGTCATGTTTTTTTTATCTTGTCCTGTCCTGCTTAAAAGCCACCACAAGGGAGGGTAGGTGCATCATTTGAGCTGGACAGTTTTGTTATCTCCAGGGGAGTGAACATATCATGTGGTGTTTCCTCCTCTGGATGGAAGCCGTGAATTTACGTAATTCTTTATTTATTTTTGCCATGAACCAATTTGCATTAATCACATCAGGACAGGAGGGTGTTAAAAGAAAAGAGGGGAGTGAATGAGAGATGTAGGTGAGGGAGGAAAGGTTCAGGAGTGGGAAGAAATGTTATAGTAAATTACTTGATTATTTTTGTTTTCAGGCAGATTTTTCTTTCTTTATAATCAATGTGTTTTTGTTCGTTTTATTGGCACAAAATTAATTCCATTAATTTTCATCTGTGTTTTTTTTTCAACCAGGGTCACAGTTACCGCAGCCTGTAACATGGACTTCAGCCGATTCCCGCTGGATACCCAGACCTGCTCTCTTGAGCTGGAGAGCTGTGAGTGAATCACTAATTTGTTATTTTTAGTGCAACACATTATTTATTGACTCTGCCAAGTGACTTCTTCACAAATTGCATCCTACTTTTTCTAGACGCCTACACGGACGAGGATCTGATGCTGTACTGGAAAAATGGAGACGAGTCTTTGAGCATAGACGACAAAATCTCCCTGTCTCAGTTTCTCATCCAGAAGTTTCACACCACCTCTCGGCTGGCGTTCTACAGCAGCACAGGTATTTATTTCAGACACTCAGATGGGGTTTGGCACCTCTGTCACACTTAAAATTGTATGAATGGTATTACATTAAATATCAAAGCAAATGTCATCTGCTAGGAAGTGGTGCTTGGGATTTTCATCAGAACTATCTTTCTGACCAGCTTGCAGAGATGTCTGAGCAAATATTTTATTAGATTTGGTTCAGTAAACAATTATTAATTCACAGTTTGTCCAATTTCTATTTTTTTTTTTTTAGCTGAAGCTTGGGTCCAAATAAATAATCACCCGCTTATAAAAACAATACAGTTTAAATGCTCAGTTAAAACAACTCTTTGAAATAAGCTCTGTTAAAAACACCAAGTTTTGGAGTCTAGTCTTCTGAGATTCTGCTGAACCCATCCATTTCTGCTTCTGCTGCGTCCTCAGTGAGTCTGGAGTAAATGGTGACTGTTATGCTCGTCTTTCAAATTAACAACACCATAGCCTTAGTCTTTGTGGGGAAAATTATTATTTGTTTTAAACGTGCATTATTTGGATTTGGAGGCACCAACAACATATGTGCATAAAACTTTCAACAAAAATCATGTTTATTTTTACCAACTTTTAAACGACTTATAAATGTTTAGTTTTGTGACTCATTTTGGTATTTTTTTGGTATTTTCTCTCAAGTCTGTTATCATAGTATGCTGTTAAATACATATTTGAGATGCTACAGAGAACACTGACCTAAATTTACGGTATTCTGGATTTCCGAACAATCTTTTTGATTGTTGGGGACCGGGTCATGCTATTCAGAAGTGTCTGTTGTTAGTGGATTTTTTGGAGGGCATTAAAAGTAGAAAACTACTTTTATGTTACTTTTTTACTTTTAACCACTAGTGGCTGCTTTTAAACAGTAAAAATGTCTATGATCCATCCAGTCTTGGAACAGTAATTGAATGTCTGCAACACATTGACAATGATTTATTATGTACTTTTATTACCTAGATTCTCAATGACTATTGCTGTTTTGCATTGCCCTCCCCTGCAACCAGTTTGCTTTGGGAGTATTTATAATTGGTATGCAATAAGCATGACCCACGTGAATTCATAAGGGTATTTAAAACCCAGCACCCCGACTCCATTTGGTTACAAGTGTTGACATTAACTACGAGATTTGGACGATAATATAATTAAAAGTGAATTCACAAATTTTTGAAAGCTATTAATAAAATCGATGTACACCAAGATTGGTTATTGAAGGCCTAGTTGTGTTAATCATCCATCTAATATTTTATACATCAATAATCCCCAACCTCCAAAGCGCAAACTATTACGGTCTGTGAACCAATTGGTATGGGGCCACATAAGAAAATCTTTTTTTTATTATTATTATCTGAGTCTTTGATTTTGGAAAATCTTTTACTTTCAAAAATAATCATATTAGACAACACCATAGATATGTATATGTAGAAACCTTCATACGGCCTGTCATTTATGTCGTCATGGCGCCATCTTAGAACGGGATTGGACAGATAAGGTATGCTTTCGCATAATAGTAAAATGTATATATATTGCTTAATTTTGTATCAAAAGGGTAGAGAGTAGAGAGTGTTAAAATACATTTTGACATTTTAATATAGACATTTTTTTATATGTGTTCTATTTATTTATTACATTTTATTTTATGTTGTTGATGAATTTTTACCATATTATCATTTCCAATATTGTTCATGACGACCACCATATGTATGCATGTGGGAGTTTAGGTTCAGTTTATGTAAATTGTATAAAATTAAGAAAATAATTGATTACTATTGTAATATAAAACTGGTCTAAAAAATCAGATTTTCTAATAAAAAAAAATAAAAAATTGAGAAATCGGCTGAAAATTTGAGTTATAGTTATTTTATTCAGCCACATTAATCAGTGCAGTACATAGACGTTCTAAGATGGCGCCCGCTCCAGATGGACACCCCGTTTTACAAGGTATCTACGTATAGATATCTATGATACAACTTTGCTTTCAAACTTTGCATTGTGTGCACAAATACAGTCACAAGCATTTTTTTCTTCGCAATCCACTGCTTCGTGCTTTTCAAGGTTTCCGATGTTTAGATGTTAAATCAGCTCTCGTTAAAAAACAGTCAATTTATTACATTCTTAATTTCTTTTACATACCGTACATAAAAGTTATATGTTTGATTTTCTGTTCTATTTCAATATTTACAATGTTTTCAGCCAAACGTTCAAAGAGATGGTAGGAAACCGAAACATCGGCTGTCTAACATCAATATTAACATGTCATATGAATACCTTAATTAAACCGCTACATGGTGTGAAAAAGGTTGGGGACCACTATGATCTACATATTTAATTGGAAACAATAATCATATTTAAAATTGTGTTGAGAGTGTCTTCACAAAGCCGTATTAAAAGTATCTTAGGAATCCAGCATATACCCGGTAAACAGTAATAAACATTTTGGGATTTTGCTCTATATCTCTCTCTCTCTCTAGGATGGTACAACCGACTCTATATAAACTTCACCCTTCGCCGGCACATCTTCTTCTTCCTTCTGCAGACGTATTTCCCTGCCACTCTGATGGTGATGCTATCTTGGGTGTCTTTCTGGATAGATCGGAGGGCTGTTCCAGCCAGGGTTTCATTAGGTAATTAGAAATTCCACCGGCTTTAGCCTCAAGCAAGAGTAATGCGACCTACAAGTTTCAATAGGATATGATGATTTTTCACAGGAATCACCACGGTGCTTACCATGTCCACCATCATCACCGGGGTTAACGCCTCCATGCCCAGAGTCTCCTACATCAAGGCGGTGGACATTTACCTGTGGGTTAGCTTCGTCTTTGTTTTCCTCTCTGTCCTGGAGTATGCAGCCGTCAACTATCTGACCACTGTCCAGGAGAGGAGAGAGCGTAAGCTTCGAGACCGAGCTGTCAGAGAGCAGGTGAAGAACCACACGCTGAGTTCATAGATTGATTAATTACCCACCATTTTGACCTATAAACCATGCTAACAACAAGAACTAATGGCTAAAGTTTGCACACAAACCTTGATGTTGGCTTGTCCTGCTGTCGTTTAAAACTATTTTTTAAATGCTGTCAATGTCACAATGAGTAACATAAATCAACCCCCATTTTACTAAGTTGAGATAGAAATTGGTTGCTATGGTAAAAGTCTGGTTGCTATGAAGGTCAGTGACATAGTACAGTATAATATTGTCCTTTTGACTCTAATTTATACAAACCAACCCCATGCCTCATTTATTTTCCAAAGTTGAGATAGAGGTCTAAGAATTTGATTGCTAGGATAAACAGTTTGGTTGCTAGGGAGTGGTCTTAACCCCATCTCTACAATGTTTCATGTTGACGATTTTTTTGGTGCCCTTTCTCATTCAATCTCAAAGGAGGTAAAAAAAATCAATGGTGACTTTTGACCCTCTCTAGAGCTTGGGGTTCAAATACTTTTGCAATGCTGGGTATGCTTTGTAAAACCTTCTCAAGTTTCCATGAGTTTATCAGATTGACTCACAGCGATTTCCCAGTATTCCTGTAGTGTTACCAGTCTGAACAAATACAGCAACTTCAGTTACACCACTTTGGATGCCTGTGCGATGTTTGGTGGATATAGCTTGAACATTCTAGAAGGTTTTTTTTGTTTTTTTTTTAACTAAAGTTAAAGCTAGAATCATATTTAATTTTTCCATTTAAATAATTGTAGAAGGCCAATGTAATAACAATATGTTGGCTAAAGTAATACTGTTCATTTTAATAAGTGAATTGTATTTTATATTTATGTATTTATACATATTTATTTATTTATTCAGGAAGAAAATCTAAATTTATATATAGCTCTGTTCATCTGCATTTTATGAAAAACAAAGGGGTGTGTTTTCTGTGAAAATTTCTTGAAAGTTAAACTGAAACACAGTTAATGACTAAAGGGCAATTAAAATGTAAATTTTAAGAAATGCATTCATTTAATGGATTACAAGCTATTGCAAGGCATCAGTTGCTCTATCAAAGTGTATTTTTCCTTCCAGATCCTTGCCTGCTGCATCCACTGTCACTTTATCATTTAATTGGAAAGTAAATTGCATCTCGATATGGTTAAGAAATGTTGATAAGGGAACCCGCCGTATACTTGTCAAATAACAATCTTAAACTCACTAATGGCTTCCTCTCTCTCAAATCTGTTCCAGTCATTGCCCTGCACCTGCGGGATGTCCCACACCAGGACAATGATGCTGGATGGCACCTACAGCGAGGCTGACACAAACAGTTTAGCTGGATACACCGAGGCTCCTATGGTCCCAGAGGAAGTAGTACCAGAGAAACCGGAGCACATGGTGGTTCATTTATCTGTGAGCAGCGAGTCCACCAACACCAAGAAGAAGGGCATCCGCGCCTTACGCATAATGCAGAACACACATGCCATCGATAAGTACTCCCGTATGATCTTTCCAGGAGCTTATATCATTTTCAACCTGATTTACTGGTCGGTATACTGCTGATCCTTCTCCTCTTGGACTTTCAGGAGGTTTATTCAAGACTTTTTAAAGCACACCAAGCATTGGTTCAGTCACCAAATTGGGGTTAGCTTTGTCAATTTTCAGGCAACTATATGGCCGACTGGAAAGAGACAGATGGTTATACGTATATAAACCTGATTTGATTTATGATGAATTCACTGTATCATTTGTATAAGACTTTTATATGGGCCAGCTATTTATGTGTTATCTCTTCATGTTTGTGTCTTTGGAAATGATTAGAAAGAAAGTCTGGTGTCTATTACAAGTGTTTTCAGTCACACTTTTAAACGACACAATATTTGAGCAACATACGCTATTATTATTAACCCTTAGAAGTCTCTGCATGCACCGGTGCGTGTACCGATCACACCGGCTGTTTTTAATTAAGTAGGAATGACGCACCCAGCGATTGTTTCATTTTGATTTCAAATATAATTTGTAGGTTTCGAAAAGGTTTGCTTTGAAATTTATGGTTTTAAACCGTCATTATAAGACTTATGACACATCATTTTCAAGATAAATCAGATTAGAAAATCCCAAATCAGTCCCATCTAGTGGTGAAAAGACGGGATAACCCTTGGAAGTACAAGACCTGTGACTTGGCTTCTATTTTTCACATTTCTGGCACAAAAAAGTATGATGGAACAAAAAGTGCTTGGAACAGTGTGTAAGGTTTAGAAGAGGTTCACCTGTTTTTTTTTATAGAACTTTCACAATATTTTGACCATGTCTATGCTTTTTGGGGGGATTTCTGATGTTTGTTCTTTAGCTGTTTGTTCTAAAAAATTGTGCAGTTTATAAATGACAACATTTAATAATCAGAACTGTATTTTTTGTTGTACAATTTCAGAATTGTTATGTAATGAAAAAATCTTTGTGAAAAAAAAACTGGGGTTGTACTAGATAAAATGATATCAAGCATTGCCACAAAAACTGTTTTAAATCAGATTGTAAAGTAGTAAAAAATGTTCAAAAAGGCCCCAGACTTCTGACGGTTAAGCTTTATTGACAAGAAAGTTCCAGATTAATAAATTGATTTATTTCATTAAATCATTCCCTTTCAAATATTTGAAAACCAAGGGAAAAAAAGAACATTTAATAATCTGGATTGGTGTGTGGATGTTTTCTGTTTTTACATTTCTCTTGCAAAAGGATTTGTAGTGATTTTGTTCGGCATCTGCAAGAAAAGTAGTTTTGTTTTTCAAACTCATCAGTACTACAACCTGAAAGCTGACTACACAAAAGCTTTGAAAAAAGTGAACATTTTTGAAAACTTAAAATATTTAATTGTTTTTGAAGGTTCACTACAAATTTTAATGTATTTAAACAATATTTAAACCTTTTTAAATATATTTCTGTTAACATTGAAAAGTGGGCTCGTTTTAAAACTCCCCAGGTTGTGTTTTATCAAATTTGAAAAATTTCAGCTGTTCTCCCATTCTGGTAGTGGCACGTTGACCATAGATTAGCACAAACTGTTGAATTTGAAACATTTTGATTCAAATTCAAGAGAGCCTAGACATTTTACAATGAAAAATGTAACACTTCATACATATTCACCATGGATGCAAGAAATGCTCCCAGTGCAAGTGGTGTTAACATTAGATATGTCTGACAGAAGTTAACCATTTTTAGTTAACCATGCTATAAGTTCAAAGTTATTTGATTACTACGCTAGAATAAATTAGCTCTATCTTATGAGCTTAAAAAAAAAACTAAATTTTCCATTTGCCATTTGTCTTAGTGATGAAAGTAAAGTTTGAAATGCTATGCTAAAGTATGCTAAGCCACGCCGTAATGTTAACGCTATATCCTGGATATAAACAGAAATAACAAAATGGTAAAACACAGCCTATCGACTATGGGAACTTGCATAAGAAACCAATTTCTGAGAAAAGTTGACTGGAAGAATTGTGCAATTGAATAATACTTGTTTGTAATGATATGTAAAATACTGTATATTGTTTTATTAAAAATGCTATTTAGACGCACACTTTATTTTTGCATTCCTGTTATTTTACTTTATCTCTCTCATGCTTGAAATAATCTCAGTTGATAACTAGATGGCTAAAGTTTGCATGCAAACTTTGACGGTGGCTTGTAGTCATTTCATTTTAAACAATATTTAAATTGAGTAACAATGAGTAACAAAAACCAACTCCCACCTCTCTGTGATTTCATAAGCTGAGATAGAAATATGCCAAATTGGTAGCTATGGTAAATAGTCTGGTAATATGGAAGGGTCAGTATAATATAATGTTGTTTCCCATATCAAAACGAAAACGGAATAAAGCAACCCCCATGTCTCTAGACATTTCCTGACGTCCAATGGCAGCATTATCTCTATGGAAGCACTTGAGCTAATAATTGTGATGTGATTTAATAAAAAATGTTTGTATTAAAGTGAAAGTTTACTTAAGGGGAGAAGAAGACAATAAAAACTGATTCAAAGTTTAAAAATAGATTTCAAAAAAATTTCTTTTAGATGATTTCCGAGCCGATTTTTAATTTAGGTTTTTGTTTACAGTTTTCAAGAAAACCGTAGCACGTATAAGTTTAAAAAGACATAGCAATCCGAGTAAATGCAGTTCTGACAACTTATGAAAATGTTGTGGCTGTAGCTAGAGCAGTTTCTGAGGAAATACTGACAGAAGAGTGAGCGACTAAAATTGTTTTTATTAGCATATCTATGCCATATCATGGCAAAACACATTAAATATTCAAATATAACATACAACAGAGTATAGTACAACAATACTTATGTGACTACTGACACAAATGAAGAAGAAGTAGAAGAAGAAGTAGAAGAAGAAAAAGTAGAAGAAGAAGAATAAAAAGTAGTAGAAGAAGTAGAAGTAGAAGAAGAAAAAGTAGAAGAAGAAGAAGAAGATGATGAAGAAGAAGATGAAGAAGTAGAAGTACACACAACAATATGTTGGGTTGTAGAAAGGGGAAACATTTTTGTTTGACAGAAGCCAGATATGTATGTATATGATTATTCTTTTGTTTTTCTAAAAGAAAAGCACATCATATTAAAGCCACTCTTTGTCCTAAAACTCAAACCTGTTTGTGTTGGCATTTTTAATTGGTGAATAAGGTGAAACTGGTTCTGGCAAGATCATTTTTACTGGAAAGTTGTGAAGTTAAAATGTAGGTCGGACCGCAAAGCTATGTCACCTTGTATACCCATGGGCATTAGATTATTAATGTTTTATACAAATGAAAAAAAATCTATTAAATATAATAACCTACAGCAAAGTCCCAGGAAAGTCAAGGCTCAAATAATTTCCTTCCATTTTATTTGTGGTTGTTACTCATTTTCAAGGGCTTAAAAATATTTTCAATGGGACATTTAAAAACCAACCAACCACCCATCAGGCGAAAGTCAAGGTACTCACTGGGCAAGATGCCAGTCCATTATAGGGCCACATGTACCATTCACTTGTGAGAGGAACCCTTGGGAATAACATACAAGCCATCCAAGTGTGCCAGAACAGTGCTGCCCCCCATTTCAGGAGTTCAGTTTGTAGGAAACTCAGATTTGAAGACCAGGAGATTTTGGGGTAACAGAACAAGTTTAATGTTCAGAGCTGCAGTCATCCAAAATCCTTCAACACAGCACAACTAAAACATTCTTTCTTTGTATCTTATACACTGGAAACCTTTGGGGGCTGCCACAAAAGGAGTGGTCAGTTCAAAGCATGATCAGATAACAAAAGACTGTAAATCAAGTAGCACCTACCAAATTCCACCAGCCCCCAACAAGGACGGCATACATTGGCTGGTATTATTTAAAAACAGTTTGTCTATCTTAATAAGCAATTCTCTGTAAATCACAGTCAATAACTGATGAATCTTAAGTACCAAATACAAAGTAAAACACATAGCTTTTGGCTGTTGTTAAATAGTTGTAGGAAAAGCATAGCTTACAAAGTATGTTAAATTTGTAATCCTACAATTCACCCCTTGAGAGTTGAAAACAAACTCTCACATAATACAAATTTAAACTTTATTAAATCCATTCTATTTGCCAGTGTCCAATAACACAAGCTCCGTCTTTGAGTCATGTAACTTGAAAAGTTATAGGCATATTTCTCGTATTCTGTGTCGTTGTTCCGTAGCTCTTTGTAGGTGTAGTTCTCAGAGCCAACAATAACCAATAAAACAGTTGATGGTAGATTCATATAACATGATGACACAGAAAATCATGTTTCCAATGGCTGGTGTTTTGAAAGTCTATGGTGAAAGAATAGCTGTGAAGTCCATTTCCCCCATTCCTTTAGTGCAAAGTCATTCAGATGGCTGTTTGTCTGATGGAGTCAGACCATGGCTCTCTGACATGACGCTGTCCACCAATACTGTTCATTTCATTCTTGATTCTCAGACATGAAGCTCTGCACCAAGATGGATTTTGTCACAAAAGGAAATGGCAGTATTCTTGCAGAGACGAACATTTGTTAGACTTCTACTCGTAGTGTCTAACTCTTATTGTGATCGTATAGTGTATTTAATGCAATCAATTAAGTTTTCCTGTAAAAATGTGTTCTTAAGAGAGAGAGACCTCCTCATCCACCACATCAGTCAAATCAGACATCATGAAAGGGGGATGGGTGAATTACTTTAGTGTTTTGTAGTGTAGGGTCAAAGCTGTGAGTTTACTTGATAGTAACAAAGTCTTCCTTCTGTGTTACAGATTACTGGCAACTTTAGGCCCTCACAGCTGGAGGTTTATCACCTCTGCAGGTTTCCCAATTTGAGGCATGAGGGGAGGGGTAGCTTCAGTGTCAGGAAAAGACTTTGTAGGAACTGATTCAAATGATTAATTTCCTTTAAATTCCTTCTGTGTTTCCTGCATTCCCTCATCCAATGTCCTGGTTTACCACAATAATGGCAACTGATATCTCTCCTTGTACATTTCTGTTCTTGTTTCTGTTCATTTGCAGCATGAAAAGATGCTGCTGCAATTCGGACTCGTGTTTTAACATCAGAGTCCCTTTCCCAGATCGCTAACCGGTCCATGTTACATTGCAGAGATTCAGTAGACCATGTTAGATGTAAAAAACCCAAAGCAGATCTGTAATCTGCTAAAAGACCATCAGACCAGGTCCTCAGTAGAGGCCCTTTATCTTCTCGAACCTTCTCTGGAGTGTCTGCAATGCCACTGTAAGCTGCAGCTGCTTGGCAAAATCTTTCTGTGTACTCGCTGACTGTTTCATCCTTCATCTGTACACATCGAGTCACTCTGGACCAGTCTAGCCTTGGCCCAACAATGTTCTGTAGCAATCTCAGAACTCTTTCTCTCAGTTCACTTTTACTGACATGTTGAAACTCTGAAGTGTTAATAGCAGTTTCAAAGTCCCTGAATTCTGTTTCTGTCAAAATTTGGGATACTAGCTGTGTGATTTCAGCTATAGACATGTCATAGAGCTTCATTCTTCTGGTCAATGCTCTTCTAAACTCAGAAAAATTAGCATAAACTGATGGCAGATTTTCAGCAAGTCTCTCAATGGCTTCAGGGCCTAGAGGTCTGCTGGTCACTTGTAAATGGACTTTGGGGGTTGCAGATGTAATGGGTTCAACCCCTGTAGCTTCTTGAGCCTTTTGTGTTGCTACACAAACATCAACAGTTTCAAAAGTTTGGACTTGTTCATGTCCACAAAGTGGGTTGCTTTCTTCTTTGGGCTGTTCTTGCAATTCACCTTTAGCTGGGGCCTTGTCGCAAACTTTCTCTTGAAGTTCTTCAATTTGAGCTTTCAACTCAACAATGCACTGTGCTTTCTCATGTGCTAATGCTAAGCTAAATTCTCTGTGGCAGCAAATAATTCCTTTTATGTTCTTCTTCCGGATACAGATAGCCAATGCTTTCTTGCATTGATCAAAAGTCCAAACACTTTCTGGACGAACACCAAGTTTCTTTGTTAAGCTCAGTCGTACTGACTCTGTGACTATTGAGTCCATGTGTTCTCCTAACACTGATCTGAACTCAGTGTCAGACCATAAGGGTGTTGTTAGTCCATTTTTTTCAGTTTTGTTCTTGGCATTCCTACAAAACATGTTGTGATGTTTTGTATCAACAGAGTGCGTCTACACAACAAACAACAACAACTGTGCTGCGTCTTTCTGTCAGAGGATTATCTTCTCTGGCAGGTAATGCAAACTTGTGAACACAGTGTTAGCTGTTCAACTTCTCTGACTAAACAGAGGATAAGCTTTCTTCTCTATCAAAATAGAGGGTAACTTTTTCGTTAACCAAACTCTGCAGCAGTTTGTTAACTCATCTCTGGCTGAGCAGAGGAAATGAAGGTACTGGTCTGTGATGGTTCTTTGAATAGAGCAATGCTCACCAAATGCTTGCTGAACTGTTTCTGTTGCGAGTCCTGTGGTCCGGTGTGAAGATTTGCTCACAAGCAGGCCCAGTAGTTCAGTTAGGAAGATTCCACAAAAAGATCTGGATGTTGAGCTGTATCTGGAGCCTGTCTTGTTGCCGGGCTGTAAAGATGTTTCTGAAGCAGATCCAGTAGTTCCTATGAAAAGATTCAATCCCGAGCACGTGTTGTGGTTCAGCTGAGATGATTCAGTTTCAAGCAGGTCGTGTTGTTGATCTCTTTGTTTAGCAGGTCTTGTAGTTTAGAAAATTCAAACTCTTGCAGTTGCTCTATCCGGGTCACGGCACCAAAACTGTAGGAAACTCAGATTCGAAGACCAGGAGATTTTGGGGTAACAGAACAAGTTTAATGCTCAGAGCTGCAGTCATCCAAAATCCTTCAACACAGCACAACTAAAACATTCTTTCTTTGTGTTTTATACACTGGCTGCCCACAAAAGGAGTGGTCAGTTCAAAGCACGATCAGATCGCAAAAGACTGTAAATCAAGTAGCACCTACCTAAATTCCACCAGCCCCCAACAAGGACAACTTACATTGGCTGGTATTATGTAAAAAGAGTTTGTCTATCTTAATAAGCAATTCTCTGTAAATCACAATCATTAACTGATGAATCTTAAGTAAGTTAAACATGTAACTTTTGGCCGTTGATAAATAGTTATGTAGGAAAAGCATAGCTTACAATGGATGTTAAATTTGTAATCCT
>SRMA01027222.1:0-50678 GCA_007224835.1 Danionella cerebrum
AGAGTGGAAAGGCTGTTGGTCCAGATGACATACCAGTGGAGGGGTGGAAGTGTCTAGGAGGGACAGCAGTGGAGTTCCTGTCTAGGTTATTCAACAGGATTTTAGAGAGTGAGAAGATGCCTGAGGAATGGAGGAGAAGTGTCCTGGTGCCAATCTTTAAGAACAAGGGTGATGTGCAGAGTTGTAACAACTACAGAGGCATAAAGTTGATGAGCCACACAATGAAACTTTGGAAAAGAGTAGTGGAAGCTAGGCTAAGAAGAGAAGTGGATATTTGTGAGCAGCAGTATGGCTTCATGCCTAGGAAGAGCACTACTGATGCAATTTTTGCTCTGAGATTGTTAATGGAGAAGTACAGAGATGGTCAGAAGGAGCTTCACTGCGTCTTTGTGGATTTAGAAAAAGCGTATGACAGGGTGCGAAGAGAAGAGCTATGGTCCTGTATGAGGAGGTCAGGAGTGGCAGAGAAGTACGTCAGAGTAGTTCAGGATATGTATGAGAAAAGTAAGACAGCAGTGAGATGTGCTGTAGGTCAGACAAAGGAGTTCAAGGTGGAGGTGGGGCTACATCAAGGATCAGCTTTGAGTCCCTTCTTATTTGCTATGGTGATGGACAGGTTGACAGATGAGGTCAGACAGGAATCTCCATGGACAATGATGTTTGCAGATGACGTTGTGATTTGTAGTGAGAGCAGAGAGCAGGTGGAGGAAAACCTGGAAAGTTGGAGGTCAGCTCTAGAAAGAAGAGGAATGAAAGTCAGTCGCAGTAAGACAGAATACATGTGTTTGAACGAGAGGGAGGGAAATAGAACAGTGAGGTTACAGGGGGCTGAGGTCAAGAAGGTGCAGGAGTTTAGGTATTTGGGGTCAACAGTCCAGTGTGACGGGGAGTGTGGAAAAGAGGTGAAGAGATGAGTGCAGGCAGGTTGGAGTGGGTGGAGAAAAGTGTCAGGGGTGTTGTGTGACAGAAGAGTGTCAAAGGAAAGGTGTACAGAACAGTAGTGAGACCAGCTATAATGTATGGGTTAGAGACTGTGGCAGTAAAGAAGAGACAAGAGGCAGAGATGGAAGTAGCAGAGATGAGGATGTTGAGGTTCAGTTTAGGAGTGATGAGGATGGACAAGATTAGGAACGAGCACATCAGAGGGACAGCTCAGGTTGGTTGTTTTGGAGACAAAGTCAGAGAGGCCAGGTTGAGATGGTTTGGACATGTGCAGAGGAGGGATGGTGGTTATATTGGTAGAAGGATGTTGGAGATGGAGATGCCAGGCAAGAGGTCAAGAGGAAGACCAAAGACAAGATATATGGATGTGCTGAAAGAGGACATGAAGGTAGTTGGTGCAAGAGTAGAGGATACTGAGGACAGAGTTAGGTGGAAAAGGATGATTCGCTGTGGCGACCCCTAAACTGGGAACAGCCGAAAGGAAAAGAAGAAGAAGAAGAAGAAGACATGTCAAGGACATCTGTAGCAAGTTTGGTGTCCATACTACAAGAAACTAATATTCTGTACAGGTTTTGATTGCATAGACTGATGGCTTTCACAAGTGTGGTGAGTTTCCATGAGATTGTCAGTTACAGTTAGATCCGTGTCAGGACCCAGGAACCAGTCTGAAAAGATATAGCAACCTAAGACAGACCAATTTCGATATTTTGGCTCGAGTGGTCTAGGAAGAATTAATCGTCAGAAGCAGAAGACGACTAACAAGACAACATAATTACTGTAGAATATTTTAACTATGTAATGTTTTACTGCGAAGCAGTGCTTTTCAGTGTAGGGATGTCAAAGAGTCATCTGCACGTTCAATCTGCTCAGCCTTAAAACACATCCTTAAAACTGTTTGTGCTGGTCAAATGTGAAAAATTGTTTGGAAAACATTGTTCTAATTGTCTTTAAAAAGGTATTTTTTATGAAAACCGTAAAAGGTCCTTTCAAATCGGTCCCTAATTTCTTCAAATAATAGTTGGTTGATTATAAAAACACATCAAGAAAAAAAATATATCAGAAAATCTCTTAATGCACACTCTTCTTCATTCCTATGGTATGCAACTGGAGCATGTTTATATTTTAAGCCATCATTCAATCTTTTGTTTCCTGCTAAAGCCAATTGTAACCTCAATGGCCTCTTCACACCTCACCATAAAAATGTTTATTCTCTAACAAAAACCTGTGCTGAGTGAAAGATCAAACCTCCTAAAGACCACACAAATGACTCTAAAAGGTGGTTACATTCAGATAAAACCGGTCACTTCAAAACAAAAAAAGAAAAGAGGCATTCCTAATGTCCGGATTTACCTCAAATAGAGACCTCATCTCCATTAACGCCAACTAATGGGAAAGATCAGAAGGGGCTCAAATCAATAAAATTAAATCATGGAATTCAGATGGATAATCTTCCATTACAAACACGAAGAGGCTTGATGAGAATAAAAGCAAGGCCATTACTGCTCTATTGTAAAGGCTACCATTCATCACTTGCTTCTACTTACACAGGGTTTCACCCATAACTCTCTTGTAGCCGTCTTGTAGCCGTGGTGTGTTTGTATTATAAATTGATGCAGGATATTTAATATACATCAGGGTGAAACAAAACAGATGGCTCCACTTCTTACAGTCTTCCCATACCCAAAACCATACAAAACCACACGTTTTTGTTTGCTGTTAGGTTTAGTGATTTAAAACAGACAGTGTGGTTTCTGTCAGGCCACTGAGATAGAACAAATGGTCAACTGCAGACACTTTATGACAACGCATGACTTACCCTCAGTCTGCGATGTAAGAAGGATGGCAGCTCTTAAAATGGTAAACACGTTGACCAAAGACACACTTTTCATTGTGCTGGGTGAGATGAGAAGTCACAGAATCCCCAGAGACAAGCAAACTGATGAAGATGGTCCAAAGGTCCCCGATTTCAGAGTCTTTTTATAGTCTCTTCTTGTTTAAGACCCTGTAACAAAAGAAAAAAAAAAAACATTTTAAAGAGGTTAATTGCATCAACTCGATGACTTTCTTGGAAAATTTGATAGGGCCTTTGTGGTGGACATGTGACTGGTCCAGGGTTTGTATGAACAGGTTTTTTTTGTCCAGTAACGGTTTATGCAGAGTTCAGCTATGGTTAAAGACAAGTAGTTTGGGTTGGTGAGTCTTTCCACATTCTTTTAGTACTGGTACATTTTGGTACTCACCAAATTGAACTGAACTGATTGTATCATCAGACCAGCCAAGGAAAAATCATCAACCATAAAGACCATCACTGATTGGGCAGATCAAATCATCACTGTTGGCATAATTGAATTATGAGCAGCAGTGTAGAGTGAAAGAGCCTTTGATAAAACAACAAAGAAATTGACGATCAAATGATCATTCTTTTTTTTTTAATCAAGAGGACCAGATCCAGCATCTCTCAAGCAGAGGTTTTACAAACCTACCATGATTGTTTTTTATCACATCCACTCTGAATCAACACTAAAACAAACGGAAAACAATACGTTGAGAAGATCTTTTTAGGTTATTATTTTTTAGGTTATTTGTGGAGCGCTTCAGTTTATTTTATTATACATTTTATTCTAATGTAAGGTAAGTGACCTATTAACGTAATAAAAATGTAAACTTGCATTGTTTGCTATGGCTGGATAAACGGTAAGAAAAGCCATGGTTTGCTTGGCAGGACTCATTTGTTGGGCTCAGTGTGAGATTTGAATTTCGACTCAAATGTTATCGGAGCTAATATAACTGTTATATATAATATATGCATTAAGTTAATTGTGCAAAGCTATAGGCTACAGCTGGTTGATAAAGTGTGTATTAAGACCTTTCACTTAATTACACATAACTTCATCCATGGACATAAATGTTTGGATTTCTTTCTATGTGTGCATTACTTGGGGTTGATGCCGACATCTGGTGAAAATTTCATGTCAATAGCTCGATTAGAAATATGTTTTTTGAGAGAAATGTTGACGTGTTCAATACTTATTTTCCCCGCTGTATTAACACCCTTGGAACCGAAACCACTGTTTATATTGCTGATTATGCCATTGTATTGTCACACGTCTGCACAAATCCTGATTTGCATGCGATTCTGGGCATAAACTCAAAATTGGGGCTAAAATTTTGCTTTAATAAGAAGTGGTTTGTTTTCCAGAAAAAAACAGATAAGCAATCGCCCATCCTCTTCTCTTCCTCCATACACGCGGCTCACACAGTGTGAATTGCATTTGCAATACTGTGTGGCATGCAGAGAATTGCAGTTCACTGAAGCGCCATCGACTGTTCGGGAGAGTGTCTGTGCACTCATTTTTTTTTTTTTTTTATGCAAGAGAAGGACGCAGGAGCTCTTGATGCAAATGCATAGGTGTGTAAAGGCCTTTAGTCATGATTCTGTCTTTAGAGGAGTATGCATGCCTGTGTGGGGCAGGCCCTGTGGGTTTAATGTATTTGCAGGCCCTAATGTATTTGCGTTGCACTAAAACGCTTTATGCTTTTTGTTATCAAACATTAACATCACATATATAACATTATTAAATGTAATTTACATACACTACCGTTAAAAGTTTGGGGTCACTCAGAAATTTCCTTATTTTTGAATGGAAAACTTTTTTTCCCAAAAGAAGAAATTTAAAACCATTTAAACTAATCACAAATACACTCCGTGTTAATATGGTAAATGTACAGTGTTAATTTGGTAAACAACTATTCTAGCCGCAAATGTCTGGTTTTTGGTGCAGTATCTACATAGATGTATAGAGGCCTATTTCCCTGAACTATCACTTCAGTGGTTTATTTTATAGCATCACGTTTGTGGGGTCGATAACACACTCAAAATGGCCAGAAAAAAAAAGAACTTTCATGTGAAACTCAACAGCCTATTCTTGTTCTAAGAAATGAAGGTTATCCCATGAGAGAAATTGCTAAGAAACTGAACATTTCTTACAACTACCTTCAGAGAACAGCACAAACAGGGTCTAACCAGAGTAGAAAGGGAGAGAGGCCCCACTACACAACTGAGCAAGAAGATAAAAAGATGCCTCACAGGTCTTCACAAGTTCCATGTATGGGTCACTCCATACTTGGTCCTAATGTCACTTTCACTTCACCTTACAGCATCATTAAATAGTACCCGCAAAATGCCAGTGTAAACATCTACAGTGAAGAGACAACTCCAGGTTGCTGGCCTTAAGGGTAGAGTGGCAAAGACAATTGTGTCCACAATCAATGAGTGCAGTTCTGGTGCTTAAAGGCTACACATTGATATGAATTTTCGGTCTGAAGTTTTGACCAGTGTATAGAGGCCTTTATCAAGTAAAGCTGCCAGCATTCCATGTGCTGTAATGTTCTATACATTTTAAAAGACCATAACTGACCATCACCGGGTAGAGTTGCAGTTAAAAAAAAATGAAAAGCAATGGGTCAAAATATGTCTATTGTTAGAACTATTCTTACTATATAACAAGCTGCATATTCAACAAATCACTTTTATTTGCTTTGATGTGTTATTGACAGCCCTAAAATGTCCATATTTCATATATTTCAAAGAGAAACTGCAAAAGAATCTAATAATAACTCACCGCTATGCATCATGTTTTTCTAGTAACACTAGCACTCGCCATTTTTAATAGTCCATTTGCCTGCTTTCATAATCTTGTTTCCAAACTAATGGAATGTAAGGGGGGAGGGGTTGTACTTTTGATTATTTTGAGACAGTACTTGATGATGGAAGACTTTCAAGGTGAAAAAACCAATAATTTCTGATATTGGGTTCTGTCCAGCGTTAATAACATAACGTGTCTGCTCAGTCTTAGCTCCTGCTTGTCTCCATGCAATTAGTGGCTCCCAGAGGCTCTGCAGGACTGGGGGCCTGAATTAACAGGCGCAGGGAGGGGGGCCGGTGTCTGTCACTTTTCATTTGGCCAAGGGGGACAAAGAGCCCCGACCTGCGCCCTACTTTTCACACTTCCCTGACTCCTGGGTAATGGGGAAACAAAAGGCGGGGGCTCCTCTGGCTCATAAGGACCCCTTTAAGATAGGACCACAGGCAGAGGAATGGTGAGATTTGATCGCAACAGGTTTCAACCATCTCTGGCATAACACTTGAACTCAAGAACCAGCTAAAGAGAATAGGCCATAGGCACAGAGAGTTTAATTCCAAACATGTATACAAAAAAATGGAGGATTTTCTCTGGTCTTGTCCGTTAACCCCAAATCATTCACGTCAGCTTTATTATAATTTCTAAGGGTGCTTTCACATTGGGGTCTATAGCCCATATCAGAGCATATTTGACCCAGAGAACAGTTATTTTTTTGCAAATAGTAAATCAATTATTTGGCTCCAGGGACAACCCTGGGACCAACTCCACCAATACACCACTTAATGCCCTAAAATAAAGGCAATAAAGGCCCAAATATAAGATTGAAAAGCAGAAGACAGGAAACCCCTGATTAGAGCAGAGTCATTATTAGAATCCATAAGCTAGAATAACAAAGAATCTTTAGATTCTTCAAATCAGCTCAGAAAAACAAAAGTGTGCAGATTCTAAAGCAGGGGTGCCAAACTAATTTTCACCGAGGACCACTTTAGCATAATGGCTGTACTCAAAGTGCCAGATGTAACTTATAAATGTAAAATGTAATGTAAAATAAATGTAAATACTCCTTAAACATTATTTATAACTTATTCAAGTGACTATTCAGTTGCATAGAAACAATTGTATGCTTGTTGTTCTAATATAAATCCTTTTGATTTTTGTCAGCTTATGAAAACCCATACAACTCCATTAATGAAGGATCAAACTGTCCAAGTGAATAAAGAAAAATAGCATTTTTGTAGTTCGTTTAGTGAAAAAAAACCCTCACAGACTGAAGACGATGCACATCATCTTTTATCATCAGGCTCAAGAAACAGATCACAGATAAACTATAAGCTGTGACCATTTCAAATCTTGAAAGTTATTTTAGAGTGAGAAATCAGAGGTGTGGCGTGAGCGATCACTCAAATGCGTGAGTCTTATGTTCAATGTGTGAGAAACGGTAGCTCTGCAGCTCGTGAGTATGGATGCAGAAACACCGCTGCGGCTACTGCATAAGGCATTGTGGGAAATTTAGTTTTTTTTTTTCGTTTTCGTTTTTTTTATTTTTAGACACTCAAAACTTTTAAGCTCTTGCTGGCCACATTAGATTATCTGGCAGGCCTTGAGTTTGACACATGTGCTCTAAATGGAGATTCTGTATCATTTTAAGAAATTGACTGTGGTTTATCCACAGAAAAAAAATGCTGAAGTGGGTAAAAACATGCCAAGACTAGTCAGAGAGAAAGTTTCAGGGGCCAAAAACAGGAAGTGAGCTGACAGAGAAAGAACAATCTTATCATGGGCCGCCTGACACTTCCAATCAGTTATGTAAACCAGATCATTTTCGCCCGTTCTCCAGCTAGGCATGGTAAATAGAGTTGCTTGAATTACTGTTCCCGAGTGTTTGTCTGGCACATAACTGATCTCTGTAGCAGATGGACTGCAACGATGCCATAGAGTGGTGCTGCTATAAATGGCAAGCAGCAGAGGAATATTCGGGGAAGGAACCCTCCTCGTTAATTTCCTCAGAAAAGATGAAAGGGCAGAATGATGAGGAGAAAGGTAAAGCAATTGTAGCCAGCATATAGAATGACCACACCTTATAGCAATTCACTGAGACATGGCATGTGGTTTCAACCAAGGCATTCCCACAGTCGTCAATCACACGATACTTGAAAAGGGAAGTATCCCAGGAGACAGAAATCTGAGGCAGAACAGTACGAGCTGTGTCACTCGTTTCCCCAAAGATAATGAGCCTTGACATGGCTTTTGAGTATCTTTGTTTTTCCAGCAAAGCTCATTTTATAAAAGAAAAAGATAACTCAAACAAACCAAACATCTAAGTTCAGAGTAGCATTTTTTTGCCTTTCAGGTTGTCTGTTCAATGCTCGCCGGTGACCTTCCTGGAAGGAGTTTGCATGTTCTCCCTGTTCTTGCATGGGTTTCCTCCAGGTACTTCGGTTTCCCCCACATTTAAAAAAACAGACTTTGAGCTTGGGTTCTTATTGTAAACATGTTTTATTATTGCAACGTACATATTGCAGGTACAATATTTGAAAACTTCTCCAGCATTGCGAAATTCAGTTTTATAATGATATAATGAGGTTGAAACCTTCATAAAATGTACACTCAAGCAATTAAATTATGTTGAAATACATATTTCCTACTGTACCCATGTAAATATTAACCTCTTAAGCCCGAGAGTCCCCGGTACCAGGGACTTGCCCCCTTGTGCGTTACATTTTCGCTCATAGCTCACTAACCCTGATAATAACCCACATATATTGAATACTGTTGTGCTCAGCAGAAACTCCTCTAAAAACGTATCTAATTCAATTTCATATTCGTGAACCACAGCTCGAACGCCATGCAAATAAACAACAACATAGCCGGAGTATAATTCATGACCAAGTTTTTGTTTATGTGCGATATGTATCCACAATATAAACGGAAACACCAAAACCATGGCATCAAATGAAAGCTAACAACCAGCTGAATCCAGCGATATGTAACTCATTTACATTGCATGAAGTCTTTTAGAGCAGGGAGCGAAAGTTACCCGAAAAAACCAAGCAAGCATGTAAATCTTGTCTTACCTTTGCCGTTTTTTCAACAAAAAGTTATTTCCATAGCGATAAAAGTCCGTTTGTTGTTATGTCCGGTCGATAGCTTCGCGGAAACTCCATTTTGGGTCTTTTCTGTAACTCTGTGCTCTCATAGCATCACCAAATATGGAATCACTCGCCGTGCGTAAGAGCGCGTCTCTTCACGGCGCGCGTCCTGTGATTTGTTGCGGATCCCATCAGTCTCAAAATGGTTGTCACCATTTCCTTCCTCAGATTCAGAGCTTTTCAGCGATATATAGAGCTCTCGGATTGGAGAGATGGTCGGGGGGTAGGGACACACAGAAGCTCGAACGTCAAAAGCGTTTGTGAATGGGAGGTTACGCAAAGCGCGCACAGAAGGTGTAAATGGGCTTCCACCCCCCTTTTACAGCGTTTCTTTAAGAGTTTTTTTTGCTGAAATCATGTCCCGTAAGCAAGAAAAGAAGACCATGAACGTAGCTGAAGCTTTGGACAAGATTTTTTCCATATTTCAATTATTGTGCCAAATTGTGCCAAACTGTGCCCACATGGATTACGCCTAGTGGTGTAACGGTTCACGGTATGTATTGAACCGTTTCGGTACGGCCTGTTCGGTTCGGTACACTTGCGTACCGTTTCGGTATTCAGTATTTATATTAAATTTTATAAATGTATTATTAGCGCGATATTAAGCGCAGTGGAACAATGTTCTTATGCGAGTTTCCGCACGGACGCTATTAAGTGAAGCACAGCTGCACGCCGGGTAGCTGTGAGAAATGGACACAGAGAAAGAGAAGCCAGCGCTTGAAGACCCTCCCACCTCACTACGCTCTCCTGTTTGGAAACACTTTGGCTTCTCTGTTAAAATACGTAACGGGAAAAGACGAGTGGATAAATGTAAAGTTGTATGCCGACATTGTTCCACGGAGATCGGGCAGGCAACACATCTAACATTTTCTACTGCTGGAGGTAGTCACTGCAACCAGATATATGCTCTCTTCAGAAAATGTGGATAGGTTAATCTATCCTATCTAGTTGCAGTATTTCATTTTTTATTAAAAAATGTGTTTTCTTAATAAAGAGTGCAATTTATTTAAAATATCACCTAAAGTGTCACTTTTATTTATTTTATGCAAGAGTTCTACTGTGTATTGGCAGCTTTTCAAAATAAAGATTATGTAAGTTCTATTTGTTCCGAACCGAATGAACCGAACCGAGCTCTCAAAGACACTGTACCGAACCGAATACGATTTTAGCGTACCGTTACACCCCTAATTACACCTGAACTTTGTTCAATCAAAACCTGTACAGAATATTAGTTTCTTGTTGTATGGACACCAAACTTGCTACAGGAAAATTGATTGTGTTTATTTGCTTCGTTACAAGTAAAATAAGCAGATATTAGAGGAAACATGTAGTTCATTTTTTAGGCAGAGTTAATTTTTTGGGCATTCCAACATCAATTACTCATATCCAGTGTTCTTGACTGTCAAATTAACTCATCCACACCACTCCCCAAGAACCTATCTTCATTTTGATACCAATATTTGCAGTTTAGACCTTGTAAAAGCTGAGAAATGCCTTAAAAAGTAAAAGTATAGGATTTTCGGAAAATAGGCCTCTGGGCTTAAGAGGTTAAAAGGAGTGCACCCGGTGTACCCAGTGTACACCAAAGATTGAGCGATCCTGAACATAAAGTTGTGATTTTAGCCCCAAAGCACATGCAACTGCCTGAAGCTGTTGGCAAATTGGTGCTTGTGTATATTCGCATTCTTGAAAAGTATATCACTGATTATAAAACAAGGATCATTTAAAGTAAATGTGTACATATATCTGATCTAAAGTTTTAAATTTTTTGCATGTTTAAACAATATTAAATTTTACTACTCAATATTTATATATTTCATGTTCTGCCAGAAAATATTTACTTTTTAGTTTTATCTGCCTTTTAGATGATGAGGATAAAATGTTTTGAAGCCTAGCAGAAAAACAAGGCTGCTCATCACAGCTAACAGCGCGACGCAAGCAAGCTTTACACCAGTACTGAACATGCTATAGACTGGCAGACAGTGAATGTGGTATGTGGATCTGTGTGCTGGCATGCGTTTCCCCCTCCTTGCAGGCGGCCCCGCGCCTGGCCTGGCCTGCCTCTCAAGTCACGCCGGGCAGCAGGGAGAGCAGACTTCCTGGCTCCACTCTCATTGTTTGCTTGGCTGCTTCTGAGGCTCATCCAAGGCTGGATTACCATAAGAATACTGAAACGTTCCTGCAGAGCACTACTCTTACAAACCTCCTGCTGCATTTCTTCATGTCTCCAGTCACACCCCCTCCCCCTACCCTAGTCTGCTCTAGCCATCCTTCTCTATAGCTCTTCCAATATCGCAGTCACGCTCTGCTCCCAGCACAGCCTGCAGTCGCTTTCCCTCACATCTATTGCCTGGCTTTATGTTGTATCTCTGGCTTATCGGATGTCTAAACAAACCTCAACAGGCCCAACAAGGAAAGATGTGAATTTTCATGTACAGCTGATAACAGTGATATTGAAATATATGCAGGAGGGTCATGTGGATCTTTCTGTGGGTGTGAAAATGAGAAACTCAGTGGAAAGTACAAAGGAAGGAAATGAGGGTGGAGGATTTCAGACAACCGTGGGTTCAAATGTCAATGCCACCGTAATGCAAGAAATGGAAAAATACCTGCAGTCATGACAGTGACTGAGAAAGTGGTGTTTTTTGTAGCATTTACATAGCAATTGAAAGAAAAAAAAAACTTTACAAATGCTACACTGTATTTTTTAAAAATGCTGTACTTTCATGCATTAAATATGCAGGTAATGGGGCAGAGTGGTTGAAAGAGTGGTGACAAGTAAAATTTGAATGCATGTGTTACATATTTTTGTAATGTATTGTTTAATGGAGTCCAGTTCCCACCGATCCAAATGTCTAGACAGTTGAGTGCCAGCCTACAAGCTGCACTGGAACGTGACCACTTCAGCGAGTCCCTCTCTAGCATCACTTCACCATCAAGAGCCTTTTTACTACTGAGAGCACCACTATGAGTTTATTCCAGCATGTAAATACAAAAGTGCGTGGAGGAACAAATCAGAAATGTCACTATGATCACCAAATCTGTAGAGGGTTGGGAAGGAAGAACATATTAACCCCAGTGAGAAAGAACCTTCGGCCCATCACAGGTCTGTTCCTATTAAAATAAGCATAGTCCGCATAAAAACACAGGCTCTGTTTTAACCTCTTAAGCCCTGAGGCCTATTTTCCGAAAATCCTATACTTTTACTTTTTAAGGCATTTCTCAGCTTTTACAAGGCCTAAACTGCAAATCTTGGTAGCAAAATGAAGATAGGTTCTTGGGGAGTGGTGTGGATGAGTTAATTTGACAGTCAAGAACACTGGGTAAGAGTAATTGATGTTGGAATGGCCAAAAAATGAACTCCGCCTAAAAAAAAACACGTTTCCTCCAATATCTCCTTATTTTACTTATAACGAAGCAAATAAACACAATCAATTGTAACCACTACATGTCAAGGACATCTGTAGCAAGTTTGGTGTTCATACTACAAGAAACTAATATTCTGTAAAGGTTTTGATTGAACAAAGTTCAGGCGTAATCCATGTTGGCACAGTTTGGCACAATTTGGCACAATAACTGAAATATGGAAAAAATCTTGTCCAAAGCTTCAGCTACGTTCATAGTCTTCTTTTCTTGCTTATGGGACATGATTTCAGCAAAAAAACTCCTAAAGAAACGCTGTAAAAGGGGGGTGGAAGCTCATTTACCCCATCTTGCTGCGCTTTTGGGAACCTTTCATTCACAAACGCTTTCGACGTCGAGCTTCTGCGTGTCCCTACCCCCCGACCATCTGTCCAATCCGGGAGCTCTATATATCGCTGGAAAGCTCTGATTCTGAGGCAGCCAATGATGACAACCATTTTGAGACTGACGGATCGCCGACGAATCACACGACGCGCAGCGTGGAGAGACCACCTCTTACGCACGGGGAGTCATTCCATATTTGGTGACGTCATGAGGCCACGGAGCAACAGAAAAAATACAAAATGGAGTTTTCGCGAAGCTATCGACCGGACATAACAACAAACGGACTTTTATCGCTATGGAAATAACTTTTTGTTGAAAAAACGGCAAAGGTAAGACAAGATTTACATGCTTGCTTGGTTTTCGCTGGCGTTTTTTCGGGGAACTTTCGCTCCCTGCTCTAAAAGACTTCATGCAATGTAAATGAGTTGCATATCGCTGGATTCAGCTGGTTGTTAGCTTTCATTTGATGCCATGGTTTTGGTGTTTCCGTTTATATTGTGGATACATATCGCACATAAACAAAAACGTGGTCATGAATTATACTCCGGACATGTTGTTGTTTATTTGCATGGCGTTCGAGCTGTGGTTCACGAATATGAAATTGAATTAGATACGTTTTTAGAGGAGTTTCCGCTGAACACAACAGTATTTAATATGTGTGGGTTATTCTCCTCAGGGTTAGTGAGCTATGAGTGAAATTGTAACGCACAAGGGGGCAAGTACCGGGGACTCTCGGGCTTAAGAGGTTAAAAGAAGCATCTTTAAAATGGATTGTAAAATAATTTCAAACAGTTGAGAATTTTTTTTTCATGCATTTTACGTGAAACAATTAAATGTTTTAAAACCAAGCATCAGCACTCTTTAATAATAATAATAACAACAACAACTATTCAACTAGTTTTCATCACTAATGATAATGCAGATAATGACTCACCTTTTTAGACTATGTCATTGTAGCATCATTATAGAATCACATTCTTATTTTTGTATTCCAACTCAACATTAAGAGACAAAATCCTGCTGTTTCCACCAGTTTAACATATTCACAAGTTGTTTCTGCAGTACAACCCATCCACCCCCCACCTCACCCAAAGTTTCCAGCTTCTTTGACTGGGCTAGCATCCATTTTTTTGGCTGGCAAAAATAGAGTGCAGCCAAACAGTGAAGCAGGTGAGAACAACATAAAAAAAAATGTTTGCCGGAAATGAAATAGAGGTGGAACGGTTGCACAGTGTGCATCAGCACTGTTGCCTTTCAATACTAAGTTCGCTGGGTCAAAGCCAGACGGTAGCCTTTGGGAGAAGTTTATCTGCCCTGACCACATTTGGGTTTCCTCCAAATATCTCGGTCTGAAAACTCTCCCACCTGAATTGAGATTCGCACAAATCTCAGGGGTAAAGAAAATATATAAATGAATGAAATTAAGGAACATTTATTGTTTGAACATTCAGTTGAATCAAATTTTCAAAAAAAAACCCCCAAAAAAACAGAATAATGTTAAATGGAACAAACCTACTCTGTCTGTGTTCATTTTGCTACATTCATTAAATAAAACGAAGTGCTCACTTTCCAAGTACCTTCCTCGGAGTTCCTAAATCACACATTTTATGGCCGAAAGAACCCAGAGCACGAACCTTTGCGGGACAGTTCTTTTTTGATTCAGAGAACAAAATCCATATAAATAAGTGGCCAATCCCTCTGTGGATTGAAACATGTGTCATCTAGCTGCCAAGTGAATGTGACATTGCCCCTTTCCCCAAAACCACTAAGTGCAAATTGTTTTGAGCCGAAGGACGTTGCCCTGATGAGCAAAGCATGAAAGTGCACTTCATGCAGAGGTCTCCAATTCTCTAGACAGGGCACTTTAATGGCTGTGGCATGAGGTTGCTCTCTATGAAACATATCGTTTTCACACTCTGCAGAGTCAGAATGTCTGCCCCTGAATGAGCTAACCAATCAAGATGTCTGCCACATGCGTCTGCCTTTTCTCAGTTCATATCTGCTTCATTTGGAGTGTAGAACCAGGATTATGATACAATTTCTAAATGTTTTCAAGCAACAACAAAAAAATGAAATGCAGTTCATTACTGAAAATTAAAAATACGGTACCAGGTTTTCTTAATTACCACAGAGGTGTCTCATTTTAAGAAAGGTATAAAGTGCCACTTATGGAAACTTATTGGATTTATGACTGATAAGTTAACTTCATTTATGTATGAATATCTGTAAGCCAAAGAATTTAAAGAAGCTTCCTCTCAAAATGAGGTAACACGTCCAACCTCATAACACTGCAAGACTGCCAGCCAGACCTACTGAAAGAGTTGGAGGGGTATGTTTAGTTAACATTTATTTGTAGAGCTTTTGTTTTAAAAAAAGACTGAAATAAACTTCACTTTTTGTTTGGCTAATGCAAATACCAGAAAGAGGTTTCTTTGACTATTAAATGAGCTTATGGCGTTTATAAGGAGAAAAAAAAAAACAGAACGACATGATAGTGTAGCCTATTTTTACACACTTTTTAATGACGTGCACCCAAATCATGTGTGGTAATGTTCTTTCAAATTTTATTTATTATTATTATATATATGTATTTATTTTTTTCCATTTGTTCTTCCTCAAGTGAAAGTTATCAAATTTGTCTGTCTGAGATACAACAGGAAAAGCAGACCAAGTTCTCCATTGCAGATACAACCTCAACTGTTCAAGGTAGACTGTGAAAATCAGGCCTTTATGGTCAAATAGCAGATAAAAGTCATTACTAACAAAAGGCAACAAACAGAAGTGATTTGAGATCTTCTTATAACCACATCCATGCAATGCAGAAAAACTGAGAGGATAGTCTAAACATTCATGGGTTTCACCATAAAGTAGGAGGTGTGATTATGTGGGATGCTTTACTGGTAACACTGACATTGTCGATTAAATTATTATTCAAAAATAACAGTGCCAGTCACTTTTCTGCTGTTTTTAAAATCACACAGGTGAATATTTCCTTCAAGCAGTGGAACGCGCTCAATTTCAAAATTAATACTTTAAAAGCAAAGGATGGGGAAGGTGTAACTGGTGAAGCTATGTGCAGACCAAAAGAAACAAGCACCAATGGTCAACGTTGATTGAAACTTCTATCTGACAGTAAGTGCAACTATATAAATTACACAGCCCTAAACATGTCCTTTTCAGAGCATGGAGTGAAGAGAAAGGTTAGTAATGAGACAATTTCAGGAAAAGTGGGAAATGCAGTATTTCTTTGTTGAGCACAGGGGCACCCCAACTGGCCTATGTGCAAAAAAATATTAAGAGATTTGAAAACAATAGAAAACACATCTCGGTAAAATGCCCAAATTATAACTCCATGAGGTGAAGGTACCTGATTGGACAATATCTGAAAAAAATCCATGCCGACCTAAAATGGTTAGTTCATTTTTACTAAGGTCAGACTTGTGCTGGGAATATAAAATTGTAAGGTTTTAAAACACATTTTAATGAGCCTTTAAATTGAAATATTAGCAAAATAGAGATCAGATATCAAAATAAAGATGCTGTAAGGGCTTTAAAAAAAAAAGAAAGAACATTGGAATTTTTATATAATGATTTTTCAGGAGTTCGAATATCTGGACCTGCTTTAAGGCATTTTTTTGTGCTTACTGATTCCTGATTGCCTAAGGGACTGTGGTCTAGGAGAGCCAAACGTCATCTTAAAAAAAGCACACTATCCAAGTGCAGTGAAACATATTTGTGACAAAGCACAATATGTTTATGTATGTATAATTTTTGTTTAAGTTTAAAATTATTTGCCTGTTTTTCTGATATTTCTATTTTCTGGAAAACATTCCCATTCCGTTAATTTATTAAGTGCAAATAAAACAAAACATTTTGTTTTCCATTTCTATTCATATGAAAAAGAGAAAAAAGTGAAACCATTAAAAGTGCAGGTCTCTGTGCTTAAGAACATCCATCACTTTAACCAGAGAGATGATCATTTTACTTATGAAAGAAAGGCAGAGGAAAATGCTAACTATCACCTCAGAAAACCTCAGGATGTGCTGAAGAAAGGTATGTGACTATAAGGTGCCATTATGGACTAAATGAACCTTTGATTCATTCCATAACTATATTCAGAAAAAAGACATCAGGGCCGCAGGCTTCAGTAGAATAAGACGCTACAGCAGAGCGCAGTCAGGACAGAGTCAAGACTATGAAATACATGCGAGTCAAGACGTGTCCAACCGCATAATCATTTTAAAATTAAAGTCTTTATAGTGTAAAAAAAACTATTATAGTAATCTGCAAGAAAATTTCAATATTTGTATTTCTAAATCAAATGCATGCATCTGAAAATATATTATGATCTTTGGTTTCATTCTGTAAAATACAATAGTCTATTTAACAATGTCCACTTATCGCGAGTTCTTTTTGGAATGTAAATTTGGCTGGCGCAAATGGATTGCGTGGAGGCAAATAAAAAAAAAAACAATCACACCCACAAACTATGCTGTAATGAAGGCATATTCCTTTATTCAGGTTAAATTATTCTTTCATTAAACAAATGCATGAGAAGTTCATTTATTTAGGCCTATATATATATATATATATATAAATCTGTTATCCATCTAAATAATATCCGTCTGTTGAGCAAGATTGTACAACTCGCTGAGGCTCAGTTATTTTTTTTTTTTTAAATGTACAGTAATAACGTACACAGAGGTAAAATGGAAAGAAAGTTTGACTGTTTCAAAATTCGGGTACTGCCCAATCCAAGTGTGCACCCCCCCCCCCCCTGTGTACTACTAATTACTAATTTAAGTACTACTTTGGAAGTATTGATGTGCTACCAGTATGGAAATCCTTGTTAGAATGAGGATTCAAGCTTTTGTTTCTCAATCAGAGAACAACATGTGGACCCTTTGGTCTTAGATCTAACAATTAGCCTCATCAAACACTGAACATGAAAGCTGAACGAACTGAACATTTCCAGTTAAAGCTTTGGTGAAGCAACTAAAGCAAGATCACATGTACACAAATTAATCACTGGACATAAAAGTCAAAATCCATATAAACAGGTCATAACAGTGCAACAGACCACATAAAACAGGTGGCCAAAGTATTCCAAACAAAAATCTGAGTTTGTTGATAAAGTCACTTTCCATTATGCCACATGACGATGTTTGTATTTTTTCTTGCTTCTGCTTTTTGCAAAGGCCATTGGCACAGATGAAATGACTCATCATGTTATGTGTGGTCGTCCATGTGTGGTCGTTATGTTATTGTAAGTCAGTACAAGAACAGATTTGCCTGAGTGATTGTAAGAGAATCCTAGGGAGCGATGGGTGCAATTAACAAAAAGCTACAAGGTTGTGTATTTGCCCAGAAACCACAGCAACAAAAAGGCTTGAGGAACAAGCTGGAAAACTTTAAAGCTGCCCACAGGCGAAGGCCCTGTTTTAAGTGGGATCACACAGCCTCATTCAGCTTCGCGTCCTTTGTGAACATGTGGCTACAGTGGAGTGGAAAGCTCCTCCCTCTAGCTAGCCCCAAGTAAACATCTCAGGCCCATACAACCCGCTACATCAGAGACTGTGAGCAACATATGAAAACCCACAACATACTAATCAAAGTAAAGCCTTGAGTATCTGAAAAAATCCCAACAGTGATCTTGTTGATGTGGCGCTATGGAGTTTAGCCTGTAAACATGGTTCTCATATGTCTCCAGTCATTAACACAACTAAGGTGGGCCCCAGAGGGACCAGGGGTCTGATAGACCAATCAAACACATAATTATAAGACAGGAAACCCACTGATTGTGTAGAAATGCCTCTTTCTCAGGGGTTAAGGGTTAAACTCTGAGGTCTGGTGATCACTATTGCTCCTTGCCTTATAATGCCATGTTCATATTGCACATACTTCCCTATTGCAGTCTAATGCAAACACATGCAACAAAACCATACCACAAAGGCAAGCCTAGGCGATGCTATGTCCAATGTCACTCAGAAAGAAGGTTACGCTGGAGTGAACTGTGACATGATAACAAACCATCAGATTAAAGAAGTCAAAGCATGAGCTTTCTGATAACTCAAAATAAAGCTAATAGACTTCAGTGTTGTTAGAAATCAGATTAGAATGCACCCGGCTGTACTTTAGACAAGTGATATTTTAGATTACATATATATTTTAAAGGAAACTGCTTTGTGAGTGGGTTCAAAATGGGCTTGCAAGTCGCATTGACTATTTGTCCATCGCATAAGCACCAAGGCAGAGCTGGAGAACGTAAATAGGTATTGCACCATAATGTTGTCCCAAAAAGTGACCCACGTTACATTCAACAATTTCTAGCTCCTAAACAGTAGCAATGCAATGGTACACAAAGTCCATGTTTCCGTACGTACGAGATTTTCAGGTTTGGTTCAGTTCTGATGTTAGTCACTTTAATAAAATCGTCCTTTGTATACATCACATGAACTGATAAAAGAAAAAAGGGTGTTTGATAGAATTCACCTTATTTTCCCAAATCAAGACACATCTTTAAAAATAGACAAAACTTAGCGGATACTGCAATACAATATTCCTTTTCATATGCAGTCAACCTGGGCATAGCAAAATATAAGACAAAAACACGAGTCCCACCCCCCTCCAAATGTAACGCTCACTGATTGGATATTTATACAAGGGAGCTTCCATTTGCGCTTCCCTGACATCCGCTGCCTGAGAAAATAGTTCACCAAGCGTGTTGAAATAAAAACACATATGGGAGTTATCCAAATGAGAAACAAAAAAAAACATGATTCCTGTAAGCGTACTGAACAGAAGACGGTATACTATTTTGTTTGATATGAAACAGAGTATTACGGCATCCCTATTAAACACCCAAATCAAAAACACAGAAATCAGGGGAGAACAACAAACACCAGTATTTGACAAAAAGCATGCCTGCTCTTACCTCATCGGAGAGGATTTGTGGTAGAACATGATGATCCAGATTGTGCATGAGTGTTTAAAGATCTTCCGTGTAGTTAAATCTCTTAATTGAAGTCAACAACTCTGGAAATCCTGAAGGAAACACAATGCAAATTTGAAGTTGTGGTTATTAGATCATTAACTTGGTTCAGTTATCATTGTAAGGTCACCGAGTCTACAAGGTCAAGATTATGTCATTTTTTCCCTTTTAGGTGATCATACTCAAAAACACACACTGTTATAAATGATCTCTTACAGTAGTTATTTCAGTTTCTGTTCTGGTATGCACACAGTAAAATCCCAAGAGTTAAATTAATTCTTGAGCTACAGGTCGCAAAAACTCATACCAAACCCTATTCCTGCAACGTCATAGCCAAGCAGCATTATGCAAACAGTGCCTAAAAAATCCAAAATAAAAATGAACTATTCAGAGAGGGACCAAACGCACTCCAGAGTTAAAATAGACTGTTTAGTTAAAATAAACTAATTTAAATAACTCTTCTTCCGTCAGTTTAACTCTATATAAAGTGAGACCAAATATACTCCGAGTAGAGTTAAATTAACTCTTAGGATCTTACTGTGCACTGTTTGCATAATGCTGCTTGGCTATGATATTGCAGGAATAGGGTTTGTTATGAGTTTGTATATAAATTGTTTTGCGACCTGTAGCTCAAGAATTATGGGCAATGTAGTGCGTAATGGCCATGAGTAGAAACAGGATGGTCTGAAGGCATTGCAAGTAGAATTAAGAGTAGGGGTGGGCGATATCTCGATATTTAAAATATATCGAGATATTTTTTAAACTCGATATGAATTCTGGCATATCGTATATATTGATATAATGTCAATTTTTAATTTTCGCCACTTTGCTTGTTTGCCTTCTCTGTGCTGCGCCTCCTTGCTTTTGTTCCCCCTCCCCTTGCCTGTCGTCTCATTCAACATGGCGGCGCCCGCAACCAGCCCGGAGGCTACAGAACTTGTTGCAAAAAAAGAACAGCTGGCTCCATTATATGGAAATACTTTGGTTTTAAGTCGTCAGACGAACAACAGACAGATGTCTACTGCTGTGAAAGTTGCTGCCAACCAAAGCTCAACTAATCTCCACAATTCTATAACGCGGAGTGTAGAATATGAAAGACAGAGCGGAGAGCGCATCACAGTCGTCATTACTTTTCGAGACAGGAACTCCCGCGACTGTACACTACAGAGAGAGCGCGGCTTGCTGCTGAATTGGAAAAGGTTACTTACAACAGAGGTCCTGCAAAGATGAGCTTGAGTTGAGTTGTTTTATTTTTGAATGAAAGAAGGCAATGTGTATTATTTTACAGTTAAATTATTATTTATGTTATCAGGGATTTTGTTTATATCCTAAATGTTACAGGAGCACTTTGTCCCTATTCACTGCCTGTTTTTTAGTTTTATTTTTGAATGAAAAGGCAATATGTATTTCTTTATTGTTTTATAATATGTATACAAGGATTTCTGAACGAAAATTTGCAGAAGCACCTCTGAGCTTCAATAAAAAACGACTTTGAAATTTGTAATATTTGTTTTGCAGTAGTTTTTTTTTTTCTTTGGGGGGGGGGGGGGGTTAAGTCCTGTCGATATCGAGATATATCGTATATCGAGATATAGCAAAATATATCGAGATATATTTTTTGCTTCATATCGCCCAGCCCTAATTAAGAGTCTTCTGGATGCCGCCTTGGCTGGAAAGAGACATAAATAGTCCAAAGGGCATGAAAGAGTCCTGTGTAAGTCTCTTCTCTTTGCAAGCAAATGAATCCACCAAAAGTAGAAGTAACACGCATCATGCAGTTCAATCATGAGAAGCCTGGTATGCGACATTGAGATAAAGTTGATAAAGGTGCTAGGTTGGTTAGCATAAATGCTACCATTGCTGCTTCATCATTTATTAGGCAGTAATGGGCTCAGGAACACTGGATGTGTTAACAGTTCAGAGCTGAAATAAAATAGTTAAGCAGGATAAACAAGCGATACTGTATTTTATTTGTTGTGAAGCTGTTTATTCTTATAACTTTGATAAGAAAAGTTTGCAAAACCTATGTTGAATGCCTAATGGAGCAGTATTCCCATAATTCTAACTTGAAAACTAATTTGCTGCATGTTGTACATAATGCCACCCTTGAAGCTGCAGCCATGGAAACATACACCCTGCTCTACATCAACAGATAAATGGAGAAAATGAATTTATTTTGAGATTCTTCATGCTTTGACCACTACAAGACGTTTAAAATTAGACGGTTTACACTTTCTGAATGGTAGGGCTATAAGACTATCGAATAGTCTACAATGGAGAGGTGTTGCAGAAAATGTGCAGCAATATTCAGTTTATTCTTTGAGCCTTGTCAACAGCTGCAGAAATAAATCTGACATTGCCATTCGTGTAATTTTCATTCAATTGCACTACCCCGCCATACATTCGTATACATTGTCTAGCATACATCACATAAACCCTGAGAACTTTCGCCGTCTTAAGAGAACTCTGAATTTGAGATTAGTGGCAAAAGCAGAGAAACATGCTCCTCGGACAGAATGTCACCAAGCCCGAATCATTCAGATCCACACAGGTGACAGAAAGAGTTGAACTTAATGCCCTGAAAAGGGGATTATAACCCGTTTCCCAAGTCCTGGAATTCTTCTAAGAGTCTTCAATAAGCTTAATCTACAAATCGCTGTTTAACTGCTGGTAAGAATTATCAGGATTTCCAAACACAAAGGCAGAAGAAATCTCATTTGTCTGATTTGTGACTGGTTTATTTGAATGGTGACCATTGAAAGTTGAGAGAAAGCTGTAGGAAGTGGAAATCGAAGATATGAAGATGCAATCACTGCTGTTAATTCCAAAGGCTTTAGTAAAACCAACAGCAAAGCATGAGGGTGTTTTAAAGGCAATCTGCGCTCTGAGGGGAGACTAATAAGATCAAAGCAAACAATCAGCCATAGCTAATTGAAATAAAAGCCCATGAAATGAGAAGGTTATTGTGGTTCAGTGAGGCGCTGGTGATGGGAACACAGATGCCTGGAGGGAGGGCTAAACTATGCATGCAAAACACCCACTTTACAGTGTGGTTATGATGATCTTTAATGTCTCTGACGTTTTACAAGCTCAGAGAGAGAGAGAGAGAGAGAGAGAGATGAATAGACACAGAGAATGCAGTCACACTCATGGAAAAGCTGAGCATTTCCATCATAATCTTTAGGTTTTTAAATTACAATTCGTTTACCACCAAAGAAACTGGGGGATACATGACAAATTATTAATGAGAACACAAAAAACGGTCACATGTACAGCTGCAGAACATGTTTCTCAAAACAATGAAAGTGAAAACTTATCGATGGACACCTGAAGCAAAGAAATAAATGAAAGATGTTAAAAATGCAAAGCAATAATTAACCCTGGGATAATTGCAGCTCAGTAATGATCCCTACTCAAATTCACTATTAAGGAACTTCCTTGATGAAGAAGCATAGGCATATAATTGAGGAAGTCAGTCAAATTGCAACCAGCTCTTCACCATCCATTTACACTCAGCTCTGAAGCAGAAAACCCAACGGGGAGAAATCTGTTTGTTGAGCATGAAACTAAACTTCGGAAATCTGCTGATTTTTTACAAAGGGGGATGTAAACTTTGGTAAGAACTTGTTTAATATACATCACCTGTCATTTTTACGCCCTGAAAGGACTAGGGATAGGCATGTTGGTATTACCACTTTAATATCTTTAAACACCTCATTCCACCTCTTGATCTGATGATATAAATATCTCATCAGTACTGTTGTTTCTCTACTGTATAAAAAGATCAAATCACTATCAAATCAAATTGTGATATAAATCAAATTTTTAGACCTTAAAAAACAATGCTAGAGCTTATCTGAGGTTGTAAAACTACAAGAAAATTGCATTAAAAGGGAGACCATTTAGGATGGAAAAAAGTTCCCAATTATTCATAAACATAAGCAACAACTCTGAACACATAAACATTTATGATTTGCAAGTCCAATCAACAACAACAAGAAGAGCGCGTAAATACGAACAAGAAACAAGAAATATCGGATGAGCTGGACAGCGAAATCAGCTAAAATCATAATGCTGTGTTTAGGAAGAAGGATTAAAATGTTGACGGAGCGTATGAAAAAGAGAAGGAAGTTTATATGGAAATGGCAGACAGGTCATCAGATGCAGTCATGTTTTGTCAAATTTGTAGTGATGTATAGTATTCTACCTTAGATGTACAGTTAACTTTATTACAGTTTAAAACTATATAGTTTCTTGTGTGTATTGCACTTTCGGTGCGTTTTTCATACAAAATGATCACATTTTCTTTCAGTGGGTTTCATAATCTCCTATTTTCACCATGTAAAAAATTTCAGAAAGTTACCAGCCACTTTGGCTGTTGATCAAAAAAGTTAATTTCAAACCCTGGTTATAAGCGTCATATTCTACTGGTGATACCATTGGTTAAAACTGGCTTAAGTTTGGTATTCTTTATGAAGACACAAGCACAGAGATGGTTTACTTGGCTCATTGCCACACTGGCTCTAATACAATTTTAAACAGGTCTCTAAAAATTCCAAAAAGCTAATGCTGAACCTGACCTTGGGCCACCCATGGTATCCTCATGGTCAAGCCCTGAGGTTCTGTACCCATTTAGCCTTTATACACACAGGAATAAAAGCCTGTTTTCTTTGGCAGTATTAGCTGGAGGGCTCCATGCTAATGAATGCTTTTTATTGAGGGTTCTGTTCAGGTTCAGATGTGCTATGAGCAAATACAAAGTTCAGACTAAGAGTGCAAGACTGTGGAAATGCCCCTCATTATGGTCACATGGTTCTTTGCAGATGCCAAACCAATGCATTATATAAATATTATAGTGACAGACAAATTCTGGGAGGTCTCAACATGGCAAATAATGGAGTTGTGTGTACCTTGCATGCTCAGCTAACCACAACCAGCTCAGCTCTATTGTTCTGTGTGGTCACAACGGCAATCTCCAACAAAACACTCATGAAAGACATGGCATGTGCTATACACAGCCAGATAAAGGAAGCAACATGCAAAAAGGTATTATGTAGAGCTCTATATCAATATGAGGTTGTAAGGTCTTAGCAAACAATTTGGCTGTGGCTTTTTTTTTTTGGGGGGGGGGGGGGGGTACTACTTTTCTTAAAAGACAGACTAGCAATCTAAACCTGGAAAAAGACACTCTGTAAACAATGGGGATGCCACAATTAGGTACGCTCTAGTGAACTGCAGTTTTTCGGTTCCTCATTTAAATAACTCATGTACACATTATTATTAGTTTCACGTGTGAAAAACCAGATGTCAGGTATTATCCAATTAATGAACTACTCCTTTGTGTAAATATCCAATCAGTGAGAGCTAAAGTTAGAGGAGGGTGGGACTTTGCTTGTTTCACACAGCCAGGGAAGGAAATGTCATTGCTGGGAAGATGATGTTTGCTTTTTTGCTGGCTTTGAGGAAGAATACGACAAAGATGGAAAAAGAACGATAAACCTGTCTCTGATGCCAGCAATGTTTTATCAGAAGTAACTATGCCAAAGGCAAATTATGAAACACGAGCGCTCTTAATTATTTTGAAAATGTGTCTTGACATGTGTTAGCAAAATAAAGTGAATTCTATGAACGCTCATTATTTATCTTGTCATGCGATCCATACAATGCGATTCTAATAATAAAAAAAAATACACTTGCTAAGGCATTCGAACCAAACTGAAAACTGTGGCTAAAAAACTTGCAGTAAACAAGGACAAGCATGCGATTCAACCCGAAGCACATTCGGTCCTCTGAAAGTCCATTCTCAAAAAACCCATCTTCATTTGCAAACCGAGAATACTTGGCATTCATGACCCCAAAAAAAAATACATTTGTACTAAAAGATGGCCAAATGTTGATGTTTTTCAATCAAGTTAAAAGATAAAAACAGGCTAAATGTTACAAAGGAACAACGTCTTCCCAGATGCCATTTCAGCTGGCAATTAAGGTCAAGTCTACACTAGGTTTGGGTCGATGGAAACAGCAACCAACTCACAAAAAAAAAAACACACTGTTGTGAATTATCTCTTTTAAGCGGAGCTACTTGTATTTCTGTTTGGGCATGTGTCGTTTGCATATTGCTGAATGGTGTTTGTTGGGAGTTTGTTTGTAAACTGCTGTTTCGGGACCTGCAGTTCGGGAATTATGGGCAATGTAGTGTGTAAAGGCTGTGAGTAGGAATAGAATGCATAATGGGATGAAGGCATAAGGAGAATTAAGAGTTTTCTGTGTGCCACCAGGGCTGGAAAGGGACATAAATAAAGTCCAAAATGTATCGAAGAGCGCTGCGTAAGTCTCATCTCATAAACAGCTGGAAATAACAAAGCGCATCCCGCAGTTCAGTGTCGAGAAGCCTGTTAATGCTGCATAAATGTGCTCTCCTGCCGTTTACATCAGAAAAAGTTAACAAACAAAGTTTGGTTCTGTTTCATGCGAATATTATCGGGAGTGTGTTTCACATTCATTTCATTAACAGTGTTCGGTTTGGTAGTAACCACTAATGTTGCTGCATTATTTTTTATGCTCTAGGTCAATGTTTCAATGTCACCAAACAAGATAAAGAAAATGTCTTGATGTATGCCATGAACACAATGGTTATCTATTTGAGATTATTTGTTACAGTTTTTATTTTTTATTGTTGTTGTCGGCTGAGCTTGACATCCTCTTTGGGGTGACTTGGACTCAAACAGTCTCTGGGCAGAGTTTAAGATGGCACATCTTGTTAGTGTGGTTTTTTTTTCTCCAAGAGCTCCAATTTTCCTCACACAGCGAAAACTCATTCCCTAGACTAAGGGACTATTCTAAATTATATGTATGAAACAGTTAGAGAAAAAAAATTATAATTTCAATCTTGTCTATAATATAACTGTGCCTCTACTTTTTTTAGAAGCTGCATTGATGCATCTGCATGAAAGCACTATGTAAGCATTTTTGACTTCACTAGGGAGGCTAAATTAGGAACTAGATATTATCAAGTAACAACAAACATTTGTCAAACTCACTAAATGTACCTAAAATAACCTTGTTTTTTTTGGTCAGATTTGGCTTGTAATGTAATGTTATTTTGTGTTTCTTTCCTGGATTTTCCCAAGCGTTATGCAAATCAAGAGTGTGTTAAAAGAGAACAGGCATTGTTTAAAGAACCGTCAGAGTCTAAGTGATACTGTATTTTCAGCTTTGAGCGCACAGGGACAGAAACCTGACTCTTTTTCTATTCCTCCCATCTTGCTCTCTCTTTTGTCACCTCCCCCTTCCATGAAGGCCCAGACGAAGACCCACAGGCAGAAAAATAAAAACTGAGTCATGCACACAGGAAGTGAGCCACAATTTCTCCTTTAAATCCAGCCGTAACGATATATAAATAAAGAAAGCCTAGCTCTTAGGGAGAAAATTTGATTTGGCTTTCTCCTCCCCTCCCACTTCTGGCCTTCTATTTTAGTTGCAAGCAGAGCACAGACCTTTTCTGGCCCACGGCTGCAAGAGTAATTCGGTAAGAGGTGGGAGGATTGAGTCTGGGTTCCAGCTCTTGTTAGGCCCATGTCTGGCACTTTCGAATATTTTAGAGATAAAAAAAAACTCAAAATGGATGTCAAATTGATGAAAAAAGATAGAAATGGATGATTTTGAGAATTAACAGGGGATTGGACACTTTGAATGTGAATTGTTGAGCCTTTAATCAGTCAGTAATATTTGAGATTTCCAGGCTTGTTGACATTTTCTTAATAGAATTCTATAAACTGGTTATTTTTTGACTGTTATTCCACATCCATACCACAAACCTTTTCTATTAATTAAAGCAATATCACCCTTCAGATACAAAAAATTGCAGTTCCGAAATGATAGTAAGCTCGGACTTAAAAAAAAAAAGAGGTTAGTGCTTCCATTTATTTTCAAAAACCGCAACCTCCAACAAAAAAAATCTCAAAGTCATGGAGATATCACAAGTGCTGGTGCCTATTGTATAGCTTGCAACAATTAGCATCGTCGAAACTGAGGGATTTAAAGAACCTCATCTTTCAAACTGAAAGGCAAAACAAACTCTAGTTGGAATGAATCGAACTAAACAAGTCAGGTGTGAAAGCACGCTAAACATCCTTAACAGAATTCTGAGAAATAAACTTGCAATGGGAAGAGTGAATGAAGAGAAAAAATACTGTGGATTTTTTTAAACCATAGGGAGACTGCTTAAAAACTCAAGCAAACCCTTCTGACAAAGAATTTATATGAGATATAAGATACTTAATTATACATTTCAGAATGTGTATACAACAGTAATCAGATTCCAGTAACCTAGCAAAATAAATGTACTTTTATGAATCTGGAAGGCACTTTAATCCAAAGTGATTTCCAGGGATGAATACAATTATTCAGCTTTTGCTTGCTTTCCATCCCTGGGCTTCAAACTCATGATTTTTCCATTGATTCACAGGAAAACTATTCAGAAGCTCAAGATTATGTTCATTTGATGCATCATATTGGTCATGGAACTCTGCTTGGACTACTGCATGGTATTAATAATAATAGTAAATGTTCTTTCAATTCAGCTCACTTTGCGTAGACTCTGGAAATGTGACAGCATAGTAAAAAAAACAAGAAAAAAAACTGTGTTCTTTCACACCTGGTGGCAATTAGTCACAAGTCAACCACGTATGCATGTTTTAAGAATAATGTTTCACAATGTTCTATTTATGTAATATTAGTCTCTCTCACAGTGATATGCACTAAAATATTTAGGAGTTTCACAAACAATAAACTGTGATGCTCTTTAAATCAAGGAGAAAATGTTCTCTATGCAGTTGCAGACAAGGGCTAATTCAAAGCCCACACAAGCAGGTAACCAACGTGCCATCCATGCATGTTGAGACTTGACACCAAAATCCAAACACAGATACAATCAAAGGAACGTCGGGGAATGTACAAAATGAGCTAACGAAAACAAAAATGCGAAACAATGCTTGACACAAGTGGCAGAGAAAGACAATTAAAGGGTTGACACGAAAAAGTCCAACTGAAATAAAAAACGAAGTTTAAAAATGATGCATTTAATCGTCAGACATGTATTGTGTAGTTCGTTTAAAGCGTCCAATATTTTGAAAAAGCTGCAACGGCATGAGAAACAAACTTTCCCCCTCCGCAACCGGAAAGAAAAATCACCGCGCAAACATCCGGAATTCCCACTTACCTATTTGATGAATCCCTTTCAACTGGCCGCGTTCTTCCCAAATTTGTATCTTTCGATCGTGGAAAATGTCTTATTCAAAATGTGACTCACAAAGGCTTTCCGTTGAGAAATATTTAGTAATTTGCTCTTCTTTATCTGACGGTTTTCTCCAGTTTCAATCGTTCTTTTCTCTCTAGTTGTGCCTCTCTGTGAGGGAACATTCCACTCGTGCGCGTAACGCAATGAGCCCCTCATCCATCCTCCAATCACAGCTACGCGCTGGTTTAATCCTCCAATCACAGCTGAATGCTGGTCTCATTGTCCAATCAAGATAGCGCGCTTGAACGCGAGCGTCAAACCACATACCCGCGCGGCGAAAAACAAGGTGGATGAATGGGAGGGGTACGTTAAAATTAGGACTGCGGGCGCCATCTTCTGCCAATATACTATGTTTACGTTTTATGTAACGTCAAATATCCACGAAAAAGAAGGCGCTGACAACGCTGCCACATGCTCGGCCCTGTTTCCCGGGCCTTATTCAACCACAACAGAAACAATGCTTAATATCTTATAATTTATCATGTCATGTAACGGTGTGTTTTTGTTTTTATGTTTATACATGCTGCATTATTACTTCGTTCATAAAAACTTATTTTATTGTGGGGTTTAAACAAATAATGATATATATATAACATTAAAAATCAAGTGTCACCAGCTCCTCTGGTGAGAAACTATGTGGTTCCTGACCTCTGTGTGCTTTCCCAACTTTCCCACTTCCTGTCTAATTACTGTCCTATCTGTTAAGAAAAGGGGAAAAAATTATCCAAGTTTACAAAAACTGTGACTTGTAAAAAATGAGTATCTATTGAGTTCCTGTGAACTACTTTTGTCATTCATTCATCTTCTAACCTTCTAACAAATAAAAGTGTAATTGAATTTAATTGAATATGTATTATTATTTCCTCCGGGTACTCCGGATTTCCCCGATTTCTGAAAACATCACCTGGAAGAAAATGAATTAAACTCTTGAGACACTTTTTTCTCTGGTTGAAAGTAATCATGTTTTATTCACTTGAACTATAGTATGTGTAATTTCAAAATGTGCTGCGTCGTATTGCTATGGATGTGGTACATATATTTCATAATGTCACTTCTCTTTACATCAGCAATTCATTCATACAACTCATTCATCAATAATTTAGGATAAACAGAACAGCCAAAGATGAAACATAAATTTTAAAATAAAATGACAACTAAACACTAGGCACTAAATATCACTGTAAGATACATTAAACAAACAGACATGAACATGGAATACAGAGCTTTGCGTATTCACCTTAATTCTTATTCTAACTTCAATTCTAGATTCTAGACTACTTCTCTCTGCCTATTGCACCTAATTTTACATTGCATCCTCCTTTCCATCAGCAGCTTCTCCAGGATCTGTCCAACAACAATACTGGAGACTATCCCTGGATGTTCAGGATCTGTGCAGAAAGGCCGTGGTGCCAGTTTTTCAGCTTAGCAAATCGTGGGCCTTTAACCTCTGATTCAAACTTCTCCCTGTAAACGAAATTGACAGGAATCGTTGATATTGTGATACAAGGGACAATTGACCTATATCTCTCATGTAAAAAGTTTTTTTTATTGTTAACTAAGCACACCTTGATTTTCTAAGAGCCTCTTCATCTGGATCTTGCACTGAGAGAATAGGGAAAAAAAATGGAGTTAAACTTCACTGAAAACATTGAAAATTTTCCATTGACTTTACATGGGGTCAATTTTTGCAAAGCTGTAACACAAACCTTGTAGAAAACGTCAAACCCACCACAGTTGTGGAGGTTATCAGTCTGGATAAGAACATACCAAAAATATGTTTAAAAAATATTAGAGACACAGGGGTTGGTTTACAAAATGTATAAAAAAGATATCTTTGTATTGTTACTGACCCCTTCTTAGCAACCAGATTGTTTGACATAGCAACCAATTTGAAATTTCTTTATTTCAAAGCAAGAATTAATCAAATGTGTTCATGTCTTGAAATGCAAGTTGTACAAATTTTACTGTATGAATGTATTTGTGTTGTAAGGTAGAACTATACTCACAATACTCAGTTCCTGTGATGTGAGCAAGGACACGGAAGGACTTGGACTGCAGATTTGCAGCTCGACGGGCCCACTCAGACATCTCCATATCCTTATTGTCAGGTTTGATCACAGCCTGGTACACCGGGGAAGCGCTGTCTACAAGGGGGTCTTTAATAGGAAGTGAGCTCCTAATCAATGGAAGGAGAAAAGGAAGAATTAAAGTCAGCTCTCGATTTGTGTTCTTCAAATATCTCCAAATATATACTTACATTTTTAAGGATAAATAAAAGGACAGTATAATGCTAACTGCGGGAGTTTCTAGCTGTTAACACTGCAAAAAAGAAATCTAAGCAAAGCTGAAAAAGCTTAAATTTGAATTAAAAATCGTAGTTTTCTTATTTTAAGAAGAATTGTCGAGCTTAGACTATTAGGTACAGATTATTTCGCTTATTTTGAGAAAAAAAATAATTTATTTGCTTGAATTAAGAAACTTTGTACAACGAGCCTTTGATTTTGCCATTAAACATAAAACTAGAATCTTACAACAAGACATTTTGACTCAATATATTTTTACTTCAAGAATATTACTGACGTCTGATTTTAGGAAATCAAGGTAAGTTCTGATCAATTACACCCCTCTCAAAACAAAGAAAATAAATAAATAAATATAGTTCAAATCTTGATAACATTTCTTAAAACATGAAGAAAATGCTTTGTGAAAAACAATCTTAAAACAAGTTCCTATGTATGTATGTCAATGATTAAGCACAAACAGTCTTGTTTCAAAACAGTTGATTTAAATCTGTCACATTTTAAAACAGGAGTTGAAGATATCTAAAATAGTAGTTTTAAGTACAGATGTCCCTGTTTTAATATTGTTTTTTAATTTAAAAAAAGTAATTTACAGTAAAAGTAATAATAAAAGGGAATCAGTTTCATTTTAAGCTATATTTCGTAGTGTTAAGATTATAACACATTTCTTATTACTGTGTACTAAGTGCAAATATTCTTAAGTTAGTTTTTCCTAAAATGAACAGTTTAGACTCTGGTGTGGTGGACAGTGCTCCCAATCTGAGTTTGCAGTGGGACCTGAGTTTAAATCCTGAGTGAGTGAGTAAATAAATACCCAGTAATGTTATTTGATTTCTGTCTGTCTTTACTGTCTGATCTAATAAGTGCAATATATGCCTAAACTAAAATGGTATAAAAAAAAAACAAAAAAACATTTTAAAACAGAATTTCTTGTTTTGGCGGCACGGTGGTGCAGTGGGTAGGACTGTGGCCTTCCAGTTAGAAGGTTGTCGGTTCGAGGCTCGCTGGTGACTTTCCTGGAAGGAGTTTGCATGCTCTCCCTGTGCTTGCGTGGGTACCCTCTGGGTACTCCGGTTTCCCCCACAATCCCAAAAACATGCGGTTAGGTTTATTATCTAAATTCCCCTTAGGGTGTGAATGTGTGAGTGAATGTTGCCCTGTGAAGGACTGGCGACCTGTCCAGGGTGTACCCCTGCCTCTCGCCCGATGTGTGCTGGAGACAGACTCCCTTGACCCAAAAAGGGAATAAGCGGGTTTGAAAATGAATGAATTTCTTGTCACATTCTGTTTTTTTCTTGTTTTAATTTTGTGTACAAAATTTTTCTGTTTTAATGCAGTTTTACTTTCTAAACAGCCTGAAAAAAACTTGTTTTCAGAGGATTTTATCCATCAGAATTTGTTGTTAGTTAGACATTTTTGGTAATTTTAAGAATACTTGCAAACTCAAATTTGCTTACCCCATTGGGGGTTTTTTTGTTGCAGGATCTAGGAAGAGTTTATCTAGATTTTATTTTTCTTTCTTGTTCCAAGAGAGTGTTTTTTGCAGTGCAACAGTGCTGGTGTGCACCCTAACCTCTCTTTGTTTTGAACACTAAATAGTTTGAGATAAAGCTGGTAATTCTAAACCCATGAATGGTTCAGGGTTACTAAAGTCTACTGACACTTTTAACAATAACAGATCCAAAATAAAGATTCTTTCGGGCTCATTTCTCAGTTGCACAATATGGAGATGAAGGGACTGTAATGAAGGGTATGTTACAAAAGAATGAGTTAGATTAACACTGAAATACATACAACAGGAGAATGTGAGGTAAAATGTTAAATCAAATTCAATTATCACTAAGCAGATGTAATTCAAGACCATCCGATGAATCAAGTACACGACCTCAATAGAACATACTAGCTGATCCAAATCAAAACAAAATTGTACCCAAAGCCCTAATGTGATTGTAATGTGAAATTGTTAAATGCAGCTTTCCTGGATCTAAATCGACAGTGCCTACTTACGCCAATGGAGATCCAGCGGCGTCATCACCACTGTCAATCACAAGATGAGCCAGAGTGCAAGACAGTGCCATGTCACATGGAGGGAGCAGGGAAGGTGGTGGGGTGAGTGATGATGTATGGTCGGGTGATTGATGGTGGATGAAGTGATATAATTAGCAGAAAAGGGAGAAAAAAGCATAGATGAGGTTTGGACCAATAATGAGCTTATACTCTAAGAAACATTAGCAACTGAACAGGATCAATGCTCATCAGAACATTATAATCAAATGATCAGAATATTTCCTACATTATTAATAGCCACCTTTAAAACTAACCTGGCTGTATTTTTAGTTAATTAAATAATGATAAATAGTTCTTTTTTATTTAGCATTTTCCTGTGCAGGTTTGGAAAAAAGTTAAGAAAATAGATCAATTAAATGACTCTTTCTCAGAGTCGGTTTAACATTACATAGAGTGGGACCAAATACACTCTTGAGTAGAGTTAATTCAACTCTTAGGATTTTACTGTGATATCTTGCTGCTTCTCTGACTCATGTTCACAAGGCAGGTGATGAAGGTCTGTTTTTGAAGCAGAAGCTTAAGACCTGATTGTGATAAAGTAATTTATAAATAGAGAGCGAGGGCCGCTTTCCAGTGTTGGACTGGACTTTTTACAATGTGAACCAATGCAGCACTGAAATGTATTTGTTCACTCCTCCGAAATAACATTTTTAACATGTAACTAAACAAGATCTGAACTGCATTAACTAAAACCTAAATTGGTACATTCAGGAAATCGATAAGATTAATATCCTGTAAAAAATGCACAATAGGTGCCCTTTAAAGTCATGGTAGGCAACGTTTAGAGCAAATGTTTACATTTGAAAACTAATAGTCAAGTACATCAAAAGTATCCCAACTATATTTAGATCCACCCACAAACTCACAATAGATTCCTTAACCTAGGCAACAGTCACGGCGGACTCTACTGCGTCCTCAATATGTGAAAGCAATGTGTGTTGCTATGGTAGTACAGGCTACATGAGTTTTGGTAGTACTGTCTGTTTTTATTGTGCACAGTTGTGTGAAACACCTATTATAGAAAAAGAGGTCAAGGAAGAGGTTAGAATAAAAACGAAAAAAGCTTGAAAATGGAAGAATTGTAACATGTACATGTGACAAGCTCATGTAGTACAAGTTTGTTTTGGTAGTCAATCCAACTCTGCATTTACAAAGAAACATTTTTCACTCTGTCTTTTCTAAAAACGTCTAAGCTTTTAATAATTCTTTTTCAATATGAAGTGAAATCTTTGGTTAAATAATGTTTCCTATATCTGCCATAGCTCTTTAAAATCCCCATTGTTTAGGTCAGAAAATAGACTTCTTTCCACACTACCACAACTTTTATGGTTTTTAACTGATTTCTGAACCAAAATGGCCACAAAATTAAATAAGTACTAGATTACTTTAGTTCTAATTTTCGCTTTGGCAGACAGCTTTGTAGACACTACTCAGAAATGTAGTTTTCACAGTGAATACATATTAAGGACCATGCAGTACAATTTCATCAGCGTAACATTTCAGTCAATGCCTGTTTATGTGAATCATCAAAACACTTAAAAGTATTGGTGTTCTTTCATTCCAGCTGATTACTTGAATTTAGTGTACTTTTACAGATCATTGCATTAAACAGTAGATGAGGAGATCTTCAAAGCTGTAAACGTTCATCACTTGAGTTGTAACAGATAAGGATCCCATATGAGGAGCTATAGTGGTTTTATTATTAGTGTCCATTTCTAAGTTTCAGGGGCACATTCAATTTCAAAGGGAAGGGTTATGTTCGAGAGGTATGTCGGAGAAATGAAACTGGGCCTCATGATTAAATCACTCTGTGTTCTGAAATAACCCCAAAGCTTATAATTATGAAACAGAAACAGTTTATTGTCCATTTCGGCCCACTGTACGCCTTAATACAGCTACCACATAAAGTTCAAGATAGCTGCGTGTAAAGCATAACTCTTACCTCATCTCATTTCCTCTGGCTTGAGCCTGACCGGCAATGGCATCCATGATGGCATCCTGAGAATACATGCTGATAGGAGTGTTGTATTGGGCATGGATGATAGTAGCCTTGCCACCAGGACCCTTCACCTCAATAGGTTTGTGAGTAGACAAAGCTGAGTCCTTCAGTGCATTGGGGTTGAAGCTGGGAAGATATTCTTGGCTGTTCAGAATCCACGTGAGGGCATGTGGTAAAAGGGGCACAATGGTGTTGAATTGTGATGGTGATGAGTGAAAAAAGAAAACATAAAAATATGATGTTTAGATAATAAACATACAACATTTATTCACAACATTGTATAGTCTACGTTTAGATCCATTGGCTTAACAGTGTTTGATGAAGCCCCTTGGTTCGTTATGCCAAATGTGAAACTGTGAATCGCATGCAACAAATCCCTTTCAATTATGCTTTGACAAAAAAAAAAAAACTAAAAAAGCATTTAGATACTATCAAATTAAAAATGAAAATGTAGCATGCAGATTAAGCCGTCGTGCTAAATGCAGGCATGCTTCAGAAAACACAAGCTCGAGCACAACTCTGGAGATTTCTATTTCAAAAACTGTTACTGACTTGGCAGCTGTGTTGGCAATGACCTGTGATGACATCAAGGAGGAATAAAAGGAAGATAAAAGAGGAAGGGTTAGCCATGGTTTGGAAGTGTGTTGACTGATAACAGATGTCTTTAATTTAGAAAGGAAAAACTCAAACTCAAACATTGGCATCAACCAGAGATTCTTTGGTGTTCATTCACCCAAATAAAATGTTCTACCATAAGTCTACTCTTTAAAACCCAGCAACAAAGAGTAGATTTTGAAGATTGGTTCAATGTCACTTTTAACTTAGTCAATGATTAAATTTACTGCATAAATAAAAGCAGAACTTTCAGATTATTTGTGTTTTACAAAAGATAGGCAGTCACAAAGCTTTGCAATGAAATTTTACATTTGTTTTCACTAAATTATGAATATCAACCCTTAGAAGTGTGTAGTATTTTTAATTAATACTTTGCTGTAATTAATTCTCTTTAAAACAGTTTTTTTGTGGCAATGCTTAATATAATTGTATTAGTCCAACTCCATCTTCTTTTATAAAAATTGTCATTATTTTACACAATAATTCCAAAACAATCCACATATTCATACAAAAAAAAAAATACCATTTGGGGTATTAAATATTGTTGGTTTTTTTCTGCTAAAAATGAGAGGGAACAATATTTATTTTTTATAACAAAAATGAAATTTTTAAATGAAATGTAAAATGTAATGTGTCATGTAATTCTTACTTAATTCAAAACTGTAATTGGCACACACACTGGTTCAAGGGACTTATAAGGGGTAAACTTTAATACAGCTTTAAATTTAATTTAGCTTTAACTTTTTTTAAAATTAGCTGTAAATAGCTTTAAATTTAATTGTTAAGCATTATGTATAAGAGTTTTGTCCTGTAAATATTAGTTACTATAATATTAGTATTGTGTAATCTGGCAACATAGTATGAGCCTGAACATTCTGAACTATTATTTATGAAGGAGGACAATAACAGCAAATTCAAACTCCCAGTATGCTTCTGTGCTTTGACACATCCTCAAATACAATGTGTTATTGTTGTTTTGAAATGTGCCAGTAGTGGAAAATTAGGTATTGTCCCTTTAAAATATTGAATTCCTTCTTTGGAAAATGGAATGGCACACCCTGCCTCAGTTGTGTGTTCACAGTGTGTTTGTTCACTGCTGTGTGTGTGTGCGTGTGCGTGCGTGTGTGTGTGTGTGTGTGTGTGTGTGCACTTGAATGGGTTACATGCTGAGCACAAATTCCTCCATACTTGGTCCTAATGTCCCTTTCACTTTCAAATAAATTCACTTCATTTTTCCATTCTCTTTAAAGTAAACACCCATTTTAAATGTCATCCCAGCATTCAAAGGGGCCAATTATGTATCTGTGCCACCTACTGGCAGCTTGAGAATGCGTAGTGGGTACAGTTATTCTACAGGTAGTTTCAACAAGAGAAATGAACAAATGGGCCTTTGTTTTGTTATGAACAGTTTAAACTGGTTTAATAGTATCTTGGACATACAACATATGAAGAAAAGTCTTTTCCTGGCTATAAAATTAATCTTTTATTCAAAGCAAGAGAAAATACCTCTAGTTTATGTGTGTATTACTATATATTTTGGACTTAGATGACAGGAGATAATGCATCAACTTAAGACTGCCAGTAGGTGGCATAGATGTAATACTAGCTGAATATAAATGAAAGTAATTGCTGCTGAAAAATGACACTTTAAAGTTGTGGTATTAAAATGAAATAATGCAATAAATAAATAAATACAGAATGCAAATAGTAACATATAAAGCTGAACTTTGTCTGTGTTACAAGTAGATGAAGTCGTAACACAGGCCAATCATTCACCTAGATAAAGAAATAGTCAATGATAGCACATGCTCTGCTCAGCTGTGCACGTGAAGCTGCCAAGCGGTAATTTGGTTCCTGTGAGCTGCAAATAGATGGTGGAATATGTGATGGCATCACTGCCCTAGGACTTCATACGGAATATACTGTTACAAGAGCTGTGACATTCTGAGCATGTTAAAAGAGTCACATTTGTACCCATGTTCAATTACAGTTCAACCCATTGGTCCTGTGGGAGTTTGCACGTTCTCCATTTTTTTGGACCAGATTGTTTTCTTTTTGCCTGTTTTGTCAGCATCGATTCATTCCCTGCATATACCATTCAAACAATGTGACAAACATTCACATGTGGCTCTGATTAAGTCATTTTATTCAGTAAAATTGGAAAGCCAAATAAAGAAAACATTTAGAAATTACAGTAAAAAAAAAACAAGCTTTGCATTCGGGGCATAGAAACCAGTTTGAAACAATACTGGTCATAAACAGTATTGTGCAAAAGTTTCAGGCAAGTGTGAAAAATGTAGCAAGCAACGAATCCTTTCAAAAATGAGCAAACAAAATAAAAATCTAAGAAATATTTGGTGTCTTTTGCCTTTAAAAACCAGAATGAATTCTCTTTAGGTAATAATAAACTGTTTATAACAAACAAATGCTAATGATCATCCATCATACATGTAGGTTCAAGCCCAATCATGAACTGAAACAGAAACTACTGTGTAGGAGGTTGAGAAAGACAGTTTCTAGTCATGTCAAGACTGACCTCAGCAGCAAGGCCTGAGGTAGTTATATTGCATCAACAAGGTCTTTCCCAGACAAAGATTTCAGAGCAGACTGTGGTTTCAAGATGTGCTGTTTAGGGTCTTTTGATAAACCACAAAAAAGCGGGTAATGTTGAGGATCATAGATGCAGTGGTCAGCCAAGGAATGTGGTGCAGCCAATGAAGACATTATTATCCTATCAAAAACATGAGATACCCAGCAGTGACATCAGCTTAGATCAGGAGAAAAAAAACTGGTACCCAGATACTGTCCAGAGAAGTTTGGATAGAAGTGGCCTTGATGGAACACTTGCAGCCAACACCAGGCCAAGCAACTCAAGTATGCATGAAACCATAGGAACTGGGGTGCAGAAAATTGTCAGCAGGTGCACTGGGAGAAGCAGAAGACGTTTCTGTGTTTCTGAAGGCAACTGTGGTGGAAGTTCTGTGACAATCTCAATGCTGAGAAATATAGGCAGATACGTATCCTTCTAGAAATTCCATCAGGTGTTTGATTGGCCCTAAATGTTTTCAGAAGCGGGACAATGACCCCAAACATACAGCCCCCAAACAGCTGTAATTAGCTCTACACGATGTTTGGAACAACCTATTTGCTGAGTTCCTACAAAGAGTTCCTGTGTGCAAGTGTATCTTTAGTGTCACACTAAATATTCAACTGGTTTCTCTCTTGCTGTATTTTTTTTCATTGAAGCAAAGACATCATTTACAGAAAGCAGTCTTTGTGTACAGCTCTTTTTCACACCTGCAAAAAAGTATGCGAACCACTGTAAATATTTTTGGATATTTAAATTATGTTTTTTAAATTTGATGTTTTTGCCACATTGCTGACAATTAGGGCTGAATACAAAAAAACAATTCCAATCGATCTTAAGTTTAACGCAACGATTTCGATTTAAGAAATTCCTGAGTCGATTCTTAATGCACATGCTTCATGTAAGAAGATATGTCTAGTCACTTCTAGTTAAAATAAAAGTTGTTTAAAATTATTTTATTGTAGATGACTATTTCAGTAGTAAACACAAGTAGGAGAGTTTCAGTTACCAGTATTTATATCAAAATATGGATCCCATGTCTGCAAAACTAACATTTTAAGAAATATTGGTAGCTAATCAATATGGAATTGAATCGAATTGAAAGCATGAAAATGAGAATTGATTCGAATGCTGAATTAGGAGTTTCTCACTTATCTATCAACATTCCAATACAGAGAAACTGGGTTCCAAAGATGTCTTTGAGAATAAACTGAAGGACATTAGGGGAAAGAAAGCTTGACACAACGATACTCTCTGCTCACGATACGATATCTTGATGTTATCTCAATATCTGCATCTCATTATTTCAATGTTTTAACCAACTATTGAAACTATTTACACACCGAACCATCAGTGGAAAAAAGTTTTAAGACCACAAAGCTCAGAAAGCTAGGGTCGAGAGCATTTGGTGCCATCCATCCATTAGGGGGCAGTGTTAATATTTTCATTCAGTTATCTTTTTTATTCTAAGTGATGGAGATAATTTTATGATCTTTCTTGTTTATGTGAGTAAAAGATGACTGTCTCTTAGTAAATATTACATGAAACAATTACATAAAGAAGTTTCAGAAGTCACTAGAATCACACTCACTCCAAGAAGCAAATACACTTCAGCTCCTAGACGACATCTCCCAGTAGCTCCATGAAATGTACTGTATTTGGTATTGGGAGATATTGTGTCACGATATATTGTGACACACCGACTGGTAAGTAACCTCTGATTCATGTACTGCTGACTGATATTCAGTCCACTTTTGCACATATTTCAATTTCCACTTGCACTACTTAATGTCTATTTTTGATTATATATATTATGTCTATTTTCAATTTTTATACTGTGTTAGAATGTCTTTTTGTAAATTTGGATTTATATTTTATTTTTTTATTACCTGTATCTTGTCTTGTCTTGTGTAAATCTGTTGCACTGTAGTGCCTCTGCACAAAAACACATTCCTCGTATGTGCAAACATACCTGGCAATAAAGCTCATTCTGATTCTGATTGTGGATCTCAAACTTGTACCTTGGCTGCAATATTGAGTTTCATAAATGGCACCAATCTACTAAACATTTAATGTTTGCTGAGGTCATTTATAAACCAACATGATTGATCTCAGTATATGTTCTCATTGGAGACAGCTATGGAGCTTGTTTAGCCCTGCTAATGTTCCAAGCTGGGGCTCAGGTGAAGGAATCAGAGCTGACAAGTACATTCCCAGCTGATCTGCTGCATGCGTGAGCCGAATGAAGTAATGCTCGAATGTTCTGAGTACTCTCTTCATACTACAAGGTTATAAGTGGGAATATCAAATCCCCTGGTTATGAGTTACATTACTGGCCAAAAAAGAGCATTACAAGCTGAAATCCAAGTTAATGGAAAAAATGGTTTAGGTCACATATTACACACCTAGGAAATTATTAGAACGTATCTGTAATGGCTCAATTGTCAGCCATTTAGACAATCTGAAAAGCCTATGTGTGGGTATTACACTGAGGCTTCTAGTTTAAAGTGGTTTTGCACCTTGCTCTATTTACTAAACAAGCAGTTTATTTCATTTAATTTGGACAAGAGGATGCCATATTTTATGATCCTGTGATAAAGCACCCCTAAATGAGCCAAAATGTGAATACAATGGAACTAAAAGATGGCCAGGAAAGTGGCAAATGAGGCAAAAAAGAGACTCACAAGTATAACAAGTGGAGTTAGTCTGAGAACAATGCCACAACGATTGGACCAACTGAATTTTAATTTCACGTGAGATTTTTGCATCACAAAGAAAAGCCTGTAGAGGGAGTAAAGTGTCAGTTTTCTCTAAATAACACTTCCTGGCCTGGTTTAAGAGTTAAGAAGAAATGGTTTTGCTAACGAGTTGAAATCAGGTTCACATCCCTCTGATAAACATAAGATCATAAGATCTGTTTAACATGCATGCGTAGCATTGAGAACATTCTGACAGACAGAAGATGACTTTACCTTCTGGTGAGGGATGACTGGCATGGGTGACTCCATTCTTGGAGTGGCTGTGGGCACAGGAGCTGGACGTCTCGACCTGGAAGTCAGACCAAAGATTAAAACACTGAAAATTATCCTTTTTAATATGGGTTTGATACTGGGCGAGGGACAACCAAACTCTGCTGCTAAAGTGAGGTTGAGAAACCTCAACCGTTTCTTCTCAATAAGACACAAGTTAGCGCGTCATCAAGGTATCTCCCAAATTAAAATCCATTTAATTTAAACATTCATTATTTTTAAATCATTTAAAGCTCTTTTCTGATAATTCACTGCATTTTGTTCATTGATGAAATGAACTTTCAATTCTTTTGCACAATACTGCATTTTAAAGAACATTTTGGGTAATTATATTTGTATAAATACATTTTAGAATACATTCACATTTTAATCTTTGAATATGACATTTGTTACAGATAAATTTGACAAACCAAATTAATTTATTTATTAGGCAATTGTACCCTAGCTGCTGACACTCAAAGCCAGTTTACCAATCCACTTAAAACCGCAAACATCCCCCTCCACCGCAATACCTCCCCTACTCCACCGCAATACCTCCCCTCTCTTGTATTTCTTTCCTAGTAAGGACTATAGTCTAAACAGTGTAGGAGCAATGGTGGGGCTTCATGCCCCTTAAGGGCCTGAGCCCTTTAGGACTGCTAGCCGTTATGCTTCTATGCCAAACCAGTTTGGGTAAAAGGCATATTATATTAAAGATCACAGTCTTGAAATGAATAAACAATGCAAAGAACATTTTATAATTGCTTGTCAAGCCAAGAAATTGTAATTCATCTTTTGCTTCGGACAAAAAAATCTAAATGTATCTCCTCCTAGCCCGTTTGTTCTACAGCCACCAAATTTTGGCAAGACATCCAAACTTGTCTTACTCAGGGAGTTCTGAGAAATTTCTGAGAATGCTGGGAAATTTTCCAGTAACTTAAAATGGGGTCAAGAACGTACCTACCACGCTGCTAAAATATTTAAACCCCGGCCTCTAAAAGAGTTTACGCATTTACCATTGACTTATATTGGCCACTGAAAGTTAACCATTACAAATGGAAAAAGCACCAACCCCAACCCTAGCAACCAAACTGTTTACTCTAGCAAACAATTTTGCATCTCTCAGCTTAGGAAAATCATAGAGACATTGGGGTTGATGTATTTCACTCAAAGTGACTTGGGAGACATTATAGGATGTCACTGACCCCACCATTGCAACAAGACTATTTACCATAGCAACCAACTTCCCATTTTTGAGCTCAGTGTAGGAAATTCATAGAGACATAGGAGTTGGTTTATCTAACATTGAAAATGTATTCTTTACAAGCCAACAAAGTTTGTGTACAAATGTTAGCCATCTAGTTAACAGTTGTTTGGTTTTGACCTTATGAATATAATATGGCCATTGAACATGAGTTTTTTTTTAATATATATATATATATATATATATATATATATATATATATATATATATATATATATATATATATATATATATATATATATAAATGATGACTTATCAAGCACATGACTTATGCATGATGACTTATCAAGCACAAATGACACTAATTTATTCACCTTTTTAACAATTTTGAATCTTGATGAGGTAGGTAGAGGTGGACGACAACATGTCCATATTGCCAATCAGTTTACTCACCCTTTTAAAATCAACTTACAAACTGTTTTTTTGAACTGTGGAATGAATCAGAGTGCCTGAAAGCACCGCACAAGAACAAAGAGACCATGCAAACTAGCTTATCTAGCTATGTCTGGAGCCAGAAGCCACTTTGTCGAGAGGTTGCAGTGTGAATCATTACACCATGCACATAACTATATTCATTTTATAATAGAGCATTTGCTTCTGACTTTACAGGTCATTAAGTGGCTGATAAATCAATTGAATGAAATCTTGAAAGCTTGATCCACCAAGAAGAAGGAATAGTGTGGTGACCCCTCAGTAAAAGCTCCCATAAAGCAACAGAAGCACTTCTAAACATGCAGCAACACTTGAGGGCTTTTCACACGTCACTAGGCATAAGAATTTTCTTGGAATCCATCATCAAGTCCAGAGGAAATACACGCACACCCTGTCATTTCTCGTGAGACATGTTTGATTTTGAGAAGAGGATGGAAAAAGGGCACAAAAATTACTCAAATCAGTCCATGATAATGTTCGCCAATCAAATGGAATACAGTTGTAGATCAAGAAAATCTTCTTTATCTGTATGAAACATAACGAGAGCCCACCATACGCTTCCTAATGGGTAAAGGTTGGGGTTTATAAGGGTAGGAAAAAATAAAAATAATGAATATTTCTGAAGATTACTCATGATTGCAAGACTGAGAAAAAACGTAGACACTTTTAAAATTGTCGTGCTAACAATAAATATTTCTCTACGTAGCTTTATGAGAATCATTTTGTTTTATTTATTTACTCAAGAATGATACATGAAAAGGCGTAATCTTTGCTGAGAAGCTTTAGGGTGTGATTCTTAATTAATAAACTATATTAAAACGTTAGAAAGCTTCCCAAATGTAATTTCCTTCAATTCCTGAGCATCAATGGTCTTAATTTATGCAACAGGCATCCCGAAGGACTTCACAAGACACTGGTGACTTATCACTGTTACACATTTGAATTCAATTCTCCTATTGGTATGCTAACCGGCACCTGTAGTGTGTCTCAGTTCAACAGTGACTGCTTCTATCACTCATGGACAAGCTGTTTAATTATAGAGAATATTTATTACTCACCAGAGCTGTCTATCTCCTGCCATAGAAAAAAAATAACTCTCAGAAAGCTACTTTGCCAATGGGAATAAGAATAAATTTTCTTGTAAAATCAAAGAAGTGCAAATTTGAAGGGAAACGGGAAAAGCATAACAAACAATGCAAACAATTCTAGTTCAGTATACCTCTGCATTGTGAGGTTGAGCTTGTGGATTGCCGCCTTTATCTTGTTCTGGGCCTCCAGATGGGTCATGCCTTCAGTACTGACCCCATCGATTGCTGTGATGACGTCACCCTGAATCAGGTTTACGCTCGCTGCCTTGCTTCCTGGTGTGATCTGTGGTGACACACATCACAATAATAATGTACTTGCATCATATTTACTATTTTCATATATACAATTTTATATACATACTCTGATTTATGCATGGGTTAAATAACCAAATTAAATTGAATACTCACTTAATTACACACATGTCAGATCTGGTGAATCTTAAGAGCGATCGAAAAGTGAGTGTTGAAAAATGGCTCCACAGTGCCACCCATTGCTTTTCAGCTAATGTTGTGCTAACAGTTTGACAGTCTAGTGTGATGAGGAGTGTGGAAAAGAGGTGAAGAGGCGAGCGCAGGCAGGTTGGAGTGGGTGGAGAAAAGTGTCAGGGGTGTTGTGTGACAGAAGCGTGTCAGCTAGAATCAAAGGAAAGGTGTACAGAACAGTAGTGAGAGCAGCTATGATGTATGGGTTGGAGACTGTAGCAGTGAGGAAGAGAAAAGAGGCAGAAATGGAAGTAGTGGAGATGAGGATGTTGAGGTTCAGTTTAGGAGTGACAAGGATGGACAAGATTAGGAACGAGCACATCAGAGGGACAGCTCAGGTTGGTTGTTTTGGAGACAAAGTCAGAGAGGCCAGGTTGAGATGCTTTGGACATGTGCAGAGGAGGGATTGTGGTTATATTGATAGAAGCAAAAACTTTCCCGCGAGACCTTTCATATCTTGAACATTTCGTAACTCGAATGCTTTGAGTTACGAAATGTTCAAGATATGAAAGGTCTCGCGGGAAAGTTTTTGCTTCTATCAATATACGCTTAATTTCCTACCCTTAAAAACCCCAACCTTTACCCATTAGGAAGCGTATGGTGGGCTCTCGTTATGTTTCATACAGATAAAGAAGATTTTCTTGATCTACAACTGTATTCTATTTGATTGGCGAACATTATCATGGACTGATTTGAGTAATTTTTATCACGGTGTACTACTCTCACATTTCCTCTCACTATTATTCAAAAACATTTTTTCAAACTGAATATTCAAGAAAGTATCCAAAATGTAAGTCGAAAAACAGTAAAAAAGTAGTAAAATGTATTTATGTGCAACTGGAAAAACAAAAACCTGTCAGAAAGCAAAGCAACAGTTACTAAAATCCCACCATTGCAAACGTCCTGTGGCTATACTTTGAGGCAACCCATTAAAAAGTTAAAAATAAAGGTTGTTGTTTACGCCCATGACTACTCAGATTGACCCTGGTGCTATGCCATCGAGTGTTCTGTCCCACCTGCTGCTATTACTCAACATGAACACATCTACATGCTGCAGAGCACATCTTCTTCACATTAAATACTGCTCTGTAGTAAACATTACCTAAACAGGAAAAAAACAACCAAAAAAATTTAAAAATCATGAATAAAATATTTCACAATTGCTTCTAATTAACCCTCAAATAATTGCATACTTTTCACTGTTACTGGATAAATATATCTCAGCACATGCATCATGGTTCAATATCCTACAGTACCAGCGACATTAGAAAGCTCATCATGGCTCTCCCCCCTGTTCACATTTCACTTAAGCCACCAGCCTGTTGCTTGACTGGCACTTCAATCATGGAGAGGCACATTCAGTGATGGTGAGGGACTAATTACACAAACACTCACAGTGGTGGCTGATTTGATTCAAATCGCTGCGTTTTCAAGAGCTGGCAACATTTGATTGTAACAATGAAGGCCGGATTTTACCTTTGGCACAACAAGATTCTTATGTGATTCAATCTCTTAATGAGTAAAGCTCTGGCTTTGATGGGTTTTTGATCACATGAAAGACTTTTACCATTTCTTTGCACTTTCTTGAAATCTTTCACTCAGAATAAATCAGGTCACTTCTCAGAAATGTTTTTTTTTTTTTATCCAAAGCAGCTTTCTGTGTATTTCTGATGAAATCCTGTCTGTTTGTGGAGGAAAAAAAAAAAACATTTGACTTGGTGACCAATCAACTACAGTATGCTAATAATGTGTATCAGTTTATATATTTTTATATTTTCTACTGATTGAACTTGGTTAGACATTTTGAAGTAGAAGCTCATTCTTTGTGCGCTTAAGTTCTTTTCCCCATACATTTCTTTTTCTTTTTTCATACATTTCCATGTTGCAGGTCAGTAGCATTGTGCATGAACAAATCTACCTCTCCCTTTTGTCACCTACAGTACGTCACAGTCAATATTTTTTTTTTAAACTGTAAATTCTGTAAAATACATTTAAATTCTATAAATCAACTGAGAATTTTTCTGAGAAAACTGAGAAAAAATCAATTTCTATGTTATGGAAAACATCAGCATCACAATGTTAACTTGCTCAAAATGTCATAAATTAAAGGGTTATTTATCAATATATGCAATTGTGCAAATAATGAACATGCCCTTTGACAAACTTCAATCTTCCCAATGTATCTTGGCCATTTCACTGCATCTGACACATAACAAAAATTGTCCATCCATCCATTACAACAGCTTATTGCTAATTGGGTCACACGTGTCTGCTGGAGCCTATCCCAGCTCTCATATGGCTAAAGGCGGGGGTACATATAGACTGCAGCCCAGAAAAGCTACTATTTACATTGGTTGCCGGCAGTGCAATGTAAAATCATGGTGCATTGCTGTTGTTCGAATGAGCAGAATGTAGATGTTTTGATCAGGGCATTACTGGGGTACTCTATATATTTAAACTATCTATAAAAATAAACTAACTAAAAGCCTTGCAGAAAGAACCACCAGGGTTAAAAGGTTGATTTTGATCCAAAGGCTCATCTCTAGTGCCAGCGTTACAGGATGCAGCAATAACAACTGCGCTCAGTGTTTGTTCATGTAAAGTTACATGTGCACATATAATAATCTCTACTTAAATTTGGATTATGAGATTAGGTTATATAATTAGGCCTTGCAGGTGATGTATCCCCCATTTCCACTCAACATGATCTTTTCCAGGTATTTGCGTATGTTACAATTTTAATCAGGTAGAGTACATTGCATTCATTAACAAAACCTTTGTGCATTTGACACATTTAAAAAAAATCATGGTGTGAATTAACCAAACAATGGTGTGATTGTGGTCGAGATATGCGTTTGCAGACTCTCAAAAAAGTACAAAACAAATGCAAATAATAGTTTAAATTACCTGCTCAATCTCTTTACATACAACAGAGGCTAATTCTAGTAGCACACAAAGTTCCAAATGAAAATAACTTTTGGGTGCTATCACCAAACAAAATTCTCTCTCGCCCTTAAACCAATCAAATCAAAGGGTTAATGTTAATGTAAAGGGCAATAACACCATCATCTATTCTGGGAAAAGTCTGAGAAAAAGTTCTTTCTCTAGAACAAAGGAAACCCCTTTATTTTCAACACCCCCCTGATGTACCGTAATTAATGCAAACTCATCCATGGGAAAAATAAATAAATAAATGTTTACATGGATTTGGGGCTTCCATTCAGAGGAGTAAACACCACGCCAGATGCTCACTCCCCTGGAGATAGCAAAACAGTCCCTCTCAAACAAAGCGCCTACCCTCCCATGTGGTGGCTTTTAAGCAGGACAGGACAATTAAAAAAAAGAACAAAGGTCCAGCTATAGCCCAAAAGAACATCCCTGGATTTCTTCTGAAGACATTCTTGTCCCTTCACTTACTCAAGAAAGAACTTTACTGCTTTTTGCCTCCTTTGTTGGATCGTCTTTGGTCAAAACCCACAAAAAAACTGAGCGACCTGTGTTCAAGCCTCACCAGCTGGTGAACTTTGCAAGAACTGTCCAAAGCCCTGGACACTAAAAACATGAAAAACAACCCCAAACCTCAATATACCATCCACCAAGCTTCATAGTCTGCAAAAAGACCAAGACTCATTCATCTGGTTACCAGATGATAGTTGCAGCCAGTCAATAGAGGCCAAACTCACTGTTTCTTGAACTAAACATCAAAAAGATGTTAAAATGCAGAGTCCTTCAAATTCAGTTGAATAAACCCAACTAAGAAATTCACAACAATGGGAGAGCCCTGAGAACACAATTGTGCCCAGAGTTTATCGTAGCTGCTTGGATACATGGAGACTTTTCTACATCACCTCCAGTCACAAGTGAATTTGTGCAAGAGAAAATAGTAAAACAGAGAAAGAGCCACCAAAAAATTCTGGCATTCGGTAAAATGCTCCAGAGAAGGAAATGCCAGGAGAAACTTGATTTAAAGGAGCTTGGAGTGGATCATCCCGAGATACTTATAACTCAGCATTTAAAAGACAAATGAAGAAAATGACACAATTAAAAAAAAATAACGAGTTCTGAATCTGAAGTGTATTTTTGTCACATTTGAAAAGCCCATAATCAATACTTGCCGTGTAATTCAGACCTGTTTTGTCTTTTTTTTTTTCCAAACCGCGATAAACGCTAGTCAAGTTTTTTCACAAAACACCATAAGTCCATTAAACCAAGCACAGCACAAATATGAGGTGATGGAGAAATGCTGGCTGCACAGTAAAATCCTAAGAGTTAAATTAACTCTACTCAGAGTATATTTGGTCCCACTCTATATAGAGTTAAACCGACTCTGAGAAAGAGTAATTTAATAATCTATTTTCTTCATGTTTTTCCAAATCTGCATGGAAAATGCAAACTAAATATTAACTATTCAGAGAGTGACCAAGTCCACTCCAGAAAGAGTAAAAACAAACAAAAATAGACTGTTTAGTTCAAATAGACTTATTTAAATAACTCTCCTTCAGAGTTGGTTTAACTCTATATAGAGTGGGACCAAATACACTCTGAGTAGAGTTAATTTAACTCTTAGGATTTTACTGTGTGTGGAGCAAAAGTTTTGAATTATTTTATAAACATTTCATAAAGACAGAATAGAATCAGGTCTTTTTCCAGCTGATCACAGCAGAGACATCCCAAAGGGATGGGCACCATGGATAACTCTACGGTTCGAAGCAGTGAGTCCAATATCTACGTTGAGGGTTCTGACACTGTTTAACCAATATCACTGGAACCAACCACTTGATTCAATATCAATGTTGTTTGTTATTGTATTTTGAATGGTTTCATAAAAAATTCGATTTTTTTAGTTGAATGTCAATATATCTCAATAAATTATTAAAATGTGAATTTTTAAATTTCAGGTTTGTTTTTAGGGCGCTTGTGGAGTTTACAATTAAAATGCATTGTGTAAAATTATGTGCATATTTTCTGCATATTCTGAGGGGGAAAAAAGCACCATCCTTCACTGCTTGATGGAGAAGAAGTGGGAAAGGGTCTCCACTGTTCTAGACTGCTTTACACCACTACATCGAATTTCACTTGGTGTTGTATGGAATTGACTAAGCAATTGAGAGCAGCTAAATCTTTCATATATGCTTGTCTAGGTGCTTGCATCTATACACATCTGTCATGGAAGTGATTGGAATATGTGAATTCATCTAGTTTAACATTTTGCCAATATAGTGTGAATTTTTGAGTAACATTTTTAGTCCAAATCTGATTTGATTCACGGATAAATTTTATAATATTGAACATGAGAGCATCTCAAATTGTGATATTATGGTACGTCTTTTTCAGCAAAGAATATGGGGGTCTAGAGGCATTATGGTTTATGAGGTGTCTCTTGGTAAATGCCAGGTTTAATTATCTTTTGCCACCTTCTGGACTGTTCTGACAAAAAGCAAAGGTCGGAGTGGTGATCTGGATCACCTCTGGGCTTTAGCAAGGCTCTGAGGCTGCTGACATCACATCATATTCATTTGGATGTTGTGTAGCTTTGACTCAGATAAACACTCACAAAAGATCCTGACTCAGCACCTTTATGACAGAAAAGTCTACTGACTGAACATTGTCAATTAGACAACTCATAGACCTTTATAGTGTACGGGTAAATAACAAAAGTCAAATGAGTGAAGATACAATGTAAGATACAATGACATATTAAAGCTGCAAGCAGCAATCAAAGGCTTGAGCACCTCAGGCGTCATTGCCCCACAGTGACCAATTTTTTGCACCATGAAATAAGATCAGTCTTTTTTAAAAGCTAGATCTGTTCAAATGTCAAGTGTTAAGATGCCACCTGTTGGCGCTAGGAATGGAAAAAATACATTTATTGTTCATTATTGTATTCGACAATATTCTTAACACAAATGTTAAAATAGGTGAAAAAAGTACTTTATCAGTTAAACGCTGTATTTCCAGTGACCACTTGGTGGCGTAATACTGATACTGTTTGCTAGAATAATGCAATAATGAGGTGTTCAGGCATGGTCTAATCATACATGGCAAGTTTGAACCCTATCAAACAT
>SRMA01027222.1:54133-145872 GCA_007224835.1 Danionella cerebrum
TTTACAAAAATCAAGAGTGTTGAGACAAAAAAAATCCCCTAAAAAGCAAAGACAATGTGCCATTGTGTTTTATTTTTTGGTGCCAGAACATTAAAAAAACACTGGCATCTCACAGGTCTTGTACTTCCAAATAGTTATCCCTTCTTTTCACCACTAGTTGGCACTGATGGCACCCACTTGGGGTCTGTAAAATGAAACTGAAAGGCTGTCACACATTTTCTTATTTTAATTTGAATCATATAGCAAATTTTCCATTTTATTCAAAATAAAAAAAAAACATCAAAGCAATGAACCTTTTTGAAATCTACACTTTATACTCAAAATCAAAATGAAACAATACGTGGGTTGCGTCAGTCCTACTTAATTGAAAACAGCCTCTGTATGCTACATTTTATTTCTTCATTATAGCATTATATTTTAATGAATAATATGTTTGTTGACTGAATTTTTTAAAGAGTGGAGTCAACAATACATTCTCAATTAGTATTTTTGTGAAAAGGTGTGTTTACATTTAAAATGTGTGCTTATTAAAATACATTTCCTTATTTTTAACCAGTATCCTTCTTTAATATTTGGTGATTAATCATAAAAGTTCTTCTGAGTGGTTCACCCAGACGGGAAATATAACTCCAGCCTTCTCACATATCACTTCCAGCCTTACAATCACAGATTAATTTTCCAAAGACTTCAACCATCAACTGTGGAGTTGTCCACCCTAAAAGCACGACATCTCTCTCAAGCTAAAAGATCAAAGCTGTACAAGGAATGTTTGTGATGTAGGTTTGTCTGAATGATAAGCAATTGCATTACATGATGCTGTTACATAACACGCACGAGTGTCAATCATTATCAATCGTTAAGTTTGCTAGAGAAAAGTTGAAACCTTCTCTTTCTGAACTACACAATTGTAGGAGTCTCACCCGAGAGATGGTCAGGGACATGTTGAAGTCTTTGCCTCCCTGCAGTCTGAAGCCCCATGGTGCAGGTCCTGACAGGGTTACTGTGTAATTGCTCATTCTGAAGAGAGCCAAAAGCAAAAAGCTTCTTCTTGTATGAGTAAAGTCCTTTTTTTCCTCTCAGTTTTCCTCCCTGTAGTCGGGATGACCAATCACCCGGGTACGGGCATGCACCAAGGAGCCTCTGAAACACATCAACAACCATGGAACGTTATGGAGTGATATAAGTGTATGTGCTCACCTGCTACAAGACCATTACATGTTATATACGCTACATGCAAAAACACAATGAATCTGAAAAATAAAAACCAGTTAATTAACGAAATTAGAGAAAAAATTCTCAAAAGCAGAAGTAGGAGAGTTCTTGCCTGTGCGGATGGCCTCGTCAGACAGCCTAAGAATAGATCCTCGCGGCAGAACCCGATAACTCTCAAGCCCTCAGGGCCCTTATACGGCATGTAAGGGGACACCCCCGAATGCCAAGCCCCCATGATACACATGGCGAATATAGACTCTTCTTAGGGTAACACATTTTTCCAGTCAGTTGCAATGGGTGTCCACTCACAGGGCACCATGGATACTGAGCTAATGGGATGCGACAAATAAACAAGTAGCCTTTAGTGGATTATGAGTGATGTAATGTTGCTTTAAGGCATTTAGGAGGTCTCGGTGTGACTGCAGTGGGATTATATGTGTGGAAGGTGTGTGTGTGTTTGTATGTTGGGGGGGGGGCACTCAGTACAAAACATAAACCCAGGTATGTGCCGGCATTCCTTTTCCGCCTAGTTGCTATTGTTTGGGTGGCATGGGATTCCAGACCTGTGTGTTTGGAATACTTTGAAATGATTTTAAGCAAAAACCTGCAGGTAAAAATAGATTTCAATTATGTCAGCTGACAAATAAATCATTGAAATACACCAATGCTTATTAATAAATGTAAATAAAGCATTTTTATTTTTAGCTGGCTGTAGCATCAGAACCTTTAGTATATCACTGTGTAACAAAAGTTGCTTAATGATACATTCGCAACTCTGAATGTGAATAAAAGTGCAGGCTTCCTGAAAGATACTCTAAACACAGAACTATTTTCATGAATAAAAATTTCCGATGAACATTGTTTGTGTCAAAATGCAAAGAAAAGGTCTTTTTCGTTTGTCAAACCAGACCGTAAACATGTCTGACACTGACCTCATATAAATATATTGCAGATGCTTCATCCACATAATTCCTTACAGAACACTATAATTAGTCTGTCGGATTGAAAGAGAAGAATATTCTAACATTTTCAGTGTTTAGCTGAAAAATCACTGAATTGATCACAAGGCTTATAGATAAAATCCCATGTTAACGCTGTCATCAGGTGGGATGAAAGGAATCTGTCATACTCTGCCATACATGATTTTCTCTGAAGGATCTGAGGTGTAATTTAGCCAGGTCACACTGATTGAATCCTGCCACTCTTGTTCTTAAGAGGGACAAGTATAGAAAGCGCTGTGGCTCCATCATGTCATTCACTGACACACAACAGCTATTATTACAAACAATGCAGCTCCCTGAAAAGTAAAGCTCACCCATAGACTTAAATTATCTTTGACGAAGGTATTTGAAGAGTCCTCCGTGTCATTATTCAGTTCACAGTTGTGGATGACATCGTCCTGTTGTATTCAATTATTGTGTTACAGTAAATCCCACAGCTAAATGTGGTTGGAGCAGTAGAAATACTTTAACAATCATAATACACAGTCGGTTTTAATAACAACATATGGACAGACTCTCAGGCCCAGTACATTTACTCCATACCAAAACTCTAATAATAAAATATCCGTCAAAGAGCCTTTTCTCTGGCCTAAACCTATTAGGAAGAACTGAATAACATAACAATATCAATACTAACATCAATTCCTATAAAAAATCATGTAGATAACACAGTTTCTAGTTGGTTCCCAATCAAATTAAATGGAAAGTCGTGTAAATGTTATTTTCCCATGACTTTCAGTGACACAATGGATGGCCTCACATGCATTAACTTACATTGCAATGGATCTGTTTTTAACCAACCAGCTTTCAAATATCCTTCTCAGAGCCAGCTAGCAGCCTTAGGAATACGTCATCATTTCTCTGACCTCTGATTGGTTGATAATCTCTCCTGTCAATTTAACCTACTCTTCTGCTAAGATCTGCAAAAAAATTTACTTTAGATGTTAGATAAATAAATTCATTTCATGTCCACATTTGGCTGATAGTGTCAAATAATCTGGTAGGAGTTAGTGACGTGTCGTTCTTAAATAATTTGTTCTCTTTGAGCGAATCTTTAATGTGACTCTGGAAGAGCGAATCATGTCGGAGAGGGATTTGTTCAGTGGTGCTTACTAAGCATACCTATGGTTTTTTGAGTGTGGTCCACTCATTATCAATCACCAAGATCAAAAGCATTCAGAGGACTCAAAAAAAACTAACCGTTCTAGTTTCCGGCTCAATCTGCAATGGTAAACATTATGGAGCAGTCGTAAGACAGAACCCGAAAAGAATAGTTCTTTTACTGAATCCTTTTATTCTTGAGGATGAACAACTTGGAGGACTCGAAAAAAGAACTAATCTTTTCAGTTTCTGGCTCATACTGGATAGCATTACAGAATAAGAACTAATCATTCAAATTGAATGTCATTCCGGCCCGGACTGCCCTCGTTAACATCAGAAAGTATAATGTAGGAGACTTTTTTTCTAGCATTATTGCCTTTTTTTTTGTATTGTGATTCACGTTTGCGTATATAGCAGCTGTGTTAGGGAAGTAACACATACGATTTTTTGGGTATTTTACTAAAATTATTATCATTTTATTTTTATTATTTTACCATAGACCCCATTATAAGGTCGGCAGAGCTGCCTAAATCACTTCTAATCTATATTCAAGAGGTATTTTTTTGTCAGTGCAATGGAATTGTTTACTCTATCTCCAGCTGCTTGTGCCATATCCAACAGACTCATATACATGCAGAGTTGCACTTTACGCCAAGGGTTTACATAAGTACTTACATAAGACAGACATTTGCAAGGGTCTAATTGTTTTTGAGAAAATATTAAGGTATTAACCATCAGACGGAAAAAATTCAGGAAGACACATATGTGAAGCTTCAAAAAGGAAGTAAGCACTAACAATAAGGCCAGCTAAATGAAGCCTTACTGAGGTGCAAAATGACAGGCATCAGCCATCAGCACCTTTGAATACCAGCCAGCCATTAGCATCTAATCTAAAGTACTCGGCGGGCAAGCATCTGAGTGCTTAGAAAATAATTCCTGGCTATTTCCATGGAGATGGATTGTACTTATAGATAGATGGCTACTGTGTGTCATTCTACACCCACCGCGCAAAGGTTACACAGTATTTTGGTGGTTCTAGCAAACATTCTAGCTGTTTTTACCCATCACCAAGAGCTTGTAAGACCAGATTCGACCAGTATACAACTAGCTTAAACTTGCTAGCATGCTCCAAACACAACTTGAGCTACTGACCTCACAAAAGTGTTACAGTTTATATTGTCAAGAGACCAAAATAAGTACTTAATTAGATTATATTTCTGATTATATGTCTACATCTTAAAGTCATCTACATTCTTTTTTTGTGATTATTGCTTTTCTATTTACAAGCAATTGAAATTCCTTTTAAAGTTCTAATCATGGATTTTTTTTACAGTAACTTTCATGTGGAGCCATAACATGGCTCTAAGTGAATTAAAACATTTTAATGTGCAAGTGTTCTGTGTTACTTACTAGGCCTAAAACGTTTCACCCAGTCTGAGAGAATTTAGCCTGTCCTGAACCCGTTTTCATTTACTGCCCTATTTATAAGCATGGACTTGACCCCGAAATTATTCAAATGAGTGATCACGAGGCGTTTATGCAATAGTTACTTGCCAAAGTCAACCTAATAATGTAATCGATAATATCTGGCCTAAAACGATGAAGGTGTCATGTCGTTTATTCACAATATAGCGGGAGGAGTGACATCAATGCATCCAACATATTTGTAGGGGGACACCACCTTTGCCATGGTTACTTGTAAAACAAGCGACTCCTCTATGTATTCTTTTCCAATGTCGTTTTTTTTTTGATGGCATAATATAAGCTATTGCCGATTGTGAATATGTACAGTAGTAAACAATTGGTGGAACTGGTTGAACCTCTACAGTTATGTGAAAATAATCAACGCAATTAGAATCCAGTATTCAGACAGACCATCTCTAGAGACGTGTCTCTCATGGCAATCTAAATGACTTATATGACTGTGCACTGTAGAGCTAGAGCCCTACCCGAGCCTATGTACAAATTAAGCTCAACCCCAGCCCGATTCGGCTCTTGATGGGCCCTGTTGGGTTCGGGCAAAGATCACTAGCTCTACTCTGTGTATCTAACTATTGTAGATTAAAACAAATCTTTAGTTGTTCCATGGTGACATACATACAGTATACCCCTGACAAAGTGGTGGAAACACCTACATGCCTTCTCTCAAAACACTTTTGGCTTTTGGAAGCATCCTGTGTTGAAGATGTTGTTTATGCTGTGAAGAAAGGTTGATATTTTTTCTCTTTGAAGACTTAGTGATGTCATTGAGCCCATGTTGACTCTTTATTATCATTCAGTAATTTCAGTAAAGTTCTTCTTGGATGCTTCCAAGATGTTTACCGAGTGTGGCAGGAGAAAGGAGTGAGAGCAAAAGTTGATTTGGACTAGGGTTTACTAATGGGGTGTGATGGGGCAGCATTAATGGACAATCCACTGGACCGATTTTTTGCACAACATCTGAAATGTTGTTTTGGTCATTCTAAAATTCCTTAGTCAAAGTCAGTCGTCAAAGTGGTTCAGGATCATCAGCACCCAGAACTGTCTTGACCTGCTGTGTTCCCAAAGATCAGTCTTCCCCTTCCAAAAGCAAGATTCCATGACTGAGCATATTGCCTTTCGTCAAGTAAGTTATCATATCTGAAAAAGGCCTTCTCCTTGCCAGCAAGTTCCATTTGGCACCAGTTCATCAGGGAAGTGACGATATTGTCCTGTTCGACTCGTTGGATGTAAACTGTGCATTTAATGTCAAATATTTAATGCGATATTCTGATTTTGAGCATAAATTTCATTTCCGTCTTTGGATGAAAACATGATTAATGTGAGAATAATGGGATAATTAATTGGTACCACATCTCCTGAAACATGTTATTCAAAAGTCCCTCAAAATCACTAAGCAATAGCGTTGAACTATTGTACTGGAACGATGGTGGGCATTCAATCTCACTATAATCAAATCCTAAAGCTGGCCACACTTCCTCCAATTTTTACTGTTCTTGTCATGCAAAGGAAATTGGAGACACGACTCACTGGATTGTTTCCTCATCAAAAACATCTCAAGTTTTATTCAGAATCTTTCACCCATGTTTGTTTGATTCTTTTTTGTGAACTGAAAATGGTTCGGTGTCCTATAGTTCTTACCTCCTCGCACCGACCAATCAGATTAATCGCTAGCACAACTCATCTCTATGCAAATAGACCAAATAGGGTGTGCTGCCTGACCAGGAAGTGAGAACAGTAGAGCCGCGCTGAAGAACAATGCAGAGAAAGTGTGTTTTCTGTCAATTATAATGTAATAGTTATTAGGTTTGAGTGATGTCAAACAATCTGGGCACTGACGATGTCCAATTTGAAACATTGCAATGGACGGAAGCATTACAGGAAGCTATGTTAGCGGTTATGCCACCCAACCCAGCATTGCTATAAACACCTGAAATCTATTAATAATGTCAAAGAAACACCATTAAAAAGATTAAACACATTCCCTGATTTCAAACCCATTGAATATTTGAATGAAAAAGATCCAAACTTTGTTCATCACCTTTATCTCACACAAACAGCATGAGAGCACATTAGCATACACAGGCACTGAACTGCGTGAAGCAACTTGTTATTTCTCCACATTTATAGTCGATGCACATTGGACTTTATTTCTAACCCTTTCCAGGCGGGTGACACATGGAAAACTCTTTAATTCTCATTTGAACAACTTCATGGAGACAGTCCTCACTGCCGACCGCTGTGCACTGATGCCACGAATGCTCAGATGTCATGAATGTGCCAACATCATCCACTTGCTTATGTGCATGTGCATGGTGACTGCGCATATAAACGTGGATTTCACAGTAAGTATGTTCTCTGAAATATGAAATGCGATTGTACGATGTGTGTGCCATTATAGTTTGCTTCGACCTGCTACCCAGTCATTCAACCCTTCCCTTGCATCGATTATCGTGGACACAATGACTCATGGACTGTAACCCTAAACCTTGCCCTAACTTCATTCACATGGATTTGAAGGAAATTCCCTGGAACAGCGCATACTCCATATTTGCACATATGCACTATAACATGCATGATGCTGGCAAATACAAGTCGTCACTGCTGATGCGTTGCGTAACTGCGCTACTGTTAGCAGCGAGGACTACTTGACTTCATGCCATTCCATTTGACTTTCGACTGGCAGCTATTATGCATCCATGATTTTCGAACTACAAGTGCAAAGGGGCTGTGGCGAAAGCATGACTGAAGGGAATGGGGGTAAACGGTGCATTTCGTAAGATTTTTTTACAATTAATATTGCATTTAGAAAGTTACTAAGAGTGCAGTGTTAATATAGAGGGCTCAAATATTTATTATTAATGCTTTAAAAATTGCATAATATGGCACCTTTAAGCATTTTGCTGTGTTATTGGGGACTGCTAAACCACAATGTGAGCTTTTTGCATTCCATAATAGTGGCACCTTCAAAGCCCAACTGAGATGGAGAAGATAAAAAAACAGTCTCAATCTAATTCTTTATTTAATATTGTTGACTGTGCAAATGATGATTTCCAATCACAATTTGAAAATGTAATTACAATGCAACAATTAAATGTTTTAAACCAATTGTCTCAAATGCCTTAATGTCAAATGTTTAGGTAAAATTAAAAAAAAATTACATGTGAAAACTGCCATTTACATGTTAATACCACAAATATAGAACATCAGAGCTGAGTTATAACACAGGAAAGAGACAGCAACAGAGACTAATAAAATGTCTGACCTCTTTGCCTTTGCTGATAATGAAGCCTTAATTCATAAAAGACTAGATGATATCATCCAGAAAGCAAGCAAGCAGGACACACTATTGACTTACATGATAACAGTGAGTGCTTGGACATTCAGTACAGTACCGTTCACTTCTGTAGTGTGGCTAATCATGTGCTCAGTCTGGCAACATCAGTAAATGTGCCTCGCAGAGCAGATCAGAAATCATCTATGAAGCTCGTTTACCTGAAAATGGAAAGGTTTATATCTATAGAGAGGCATACAGATGACCATTATCTGAGAATGTGTTTGGAGAACACAGCAGCCTTTAAAAGCCATGGCGCGTTCTGGCTGAGCACTTTCCCAAAACTAATCTTGTTAAAAGCGTTTTCCCTCTAATCCATGTGGACTCATGGATCCTGGCATATTAATCCCGCTAAAGCATGTCTGAAATGCAGCAGAAAGGAAATCTGCATCTAAAAGGTACAGTTCATTAGGTCTATGGGCTCTGAGACCAGTCAATCGAACTCCAAAGACTATTTCCACAGTCATAGAGATTTTGACATTATTGTACCCAGCGCAGAGAGAACAACATTTTAAAAATTCAATCTTAGGAGTTTGATTTACATTTGGAAAGCTGGCAGCTCAACATATTGCGGAAGCTTGGAGGTGGATGAGAAAATGTGGCATGGCACAAAATCATGAGCGATTGCACAATCCATCTTTCATTGAGAACACTTCCATATTAACATTCATTTATTTATCGACAATTATTGACCATACAGTGGAGAAAAATATATCATTTACAAATAAGAATAACATCGATTTTATCAGCAGCACACACACCAATCATTGTGATTTCGTTTGGTTTACGATGGTGGGAATAGCAGATATTTTTGGTTTACTTAAACGTACAATATCACTATATAAGGTTTTAGACGAAATCTCACAATATTTAAATTTGTACATTATTTTACATTGCTTCATCAGATATCAAAAAAATGTATTGGTTAGTATTATTTTCTTGTTGTAAAGATAAACAAACATTCAGGTATATTAAGGTACATTTTAATTGAGAGGCTAAATAACATGTTTGTTTAATCCTCGCGAGCTCTCATTGGGTTGCTGTCAGACCTAGACTGGCTACCAGCCTGTCGCTGGGCCACTCTTGGAATATATCAGAGGCTTCAACTTCACCTCAAGCTTGTGTTTAGAGAAGGGGGGTACATGGAAGAAACCCATCACATCACAGGGAGAACATAGCCCTAAGGATAATCGACATACAATGCTATTATGAGCAATAACCATTAGTATTTATATCTTATAAAATCTCTCTAGCATTTCTGTTTCAACAATACTCTTCATGTTTTTTGAATCCTTTGCTTTTGAAAGTAAAAAAAAAAAGACATGGGTAAAACTTTAAGGTTCATTTTTATTAGGTTTTTTTTCTAAGAATTACTTAACTATAGGCCATTCCCCTTGATTTATTCAGATTAAGTGACAGGAGATTGTGGGAGCAAGTGAAAGGTGTGTAAAACATTCATATACATAGTTTATTTTAACTTAAAGTGAGATGTGATTTTTATTTGACCATTCATCTATTTTTGTTTGACAAACAATTGAAGTGAAACACGAAGTGAAACTTTCGAGTCTCTATAACGAGTCACAGTCCGGGTTTTGTACACAACTTATCATGAACTGTGTTAATGCAAAAAAATGTGTGCTATTTTCTGTTTTAATTGATATTTTCCTGCTGTCGCCATAGAGTTTGTCTCAATTCATTAGAATGTGTGCAGTGAAAAGTGTGCTTAGTTCTGAGCTGCTGAATCACGTTGTCAGTCAGGTTATTTCACAGCTGCTCTTTCTTTAGTTTTATTTGTTAGTAGTATGTTTGTCTTTTTAAAAGTGACTAGTGCTTTAGCCTCAATATAACCTACCTTATGTAAAATAAACATGGGTTATTTTCAACCATGACTTTAACCAACCAAGCATTTGCTAAAAATAATATTTTTTTAACACAATTATACATATATGCATATTCAATTAGTTATCTTAGTCTGCCTAGTTCTGACCAAAAAGACATTTCCTCATACTTAAAAAAAGCATTTACCACAAAAATGATCTATGAATATCTCAAGAAATTTTACTTTTCAGTCAAATATGCCATTGTTCATGGCACCATTCCTCTCTCTCTCTCTCTCTCTCTCTCTCTCTCTCACTCTCTCTCTCACACACACACACGTACACAAAACTCTTTATAAATCATGATTCACAGTGTGCACACTTGTAGACAGGGCTCTGCATTTCAAAGTGAGACAAAATCTCTTTCTAACAAGAAATTGGCTCCTCGAATCTTCAGGCCACAGATCATGTGTTGTTTCTGATGTTTCCAAGAGAGGAGAATGTTTTATCCCTCATGCTTCTAGCACACCCTTGAATGGATAAATCAACTCGCTAAGAGAGATGGATGCACTTCAGCTTTAAATTCAGAGCCAGAGCCAATCCACAAGTCAGACACTGAGCGCTGATAATCCCAGAGAACTGTCAAGTTCTTTCCTGAGAGGAGAAGAAAGGATCATCTCCACAGCTCCGAAAAAAAAGCCTGGATGAGTTTTCAGACCCCATTTACCTAGAGCTCGCTCTTTTCTCATCTTAAAACAGAAAAAGAAACACAAATGTCACAGCCAGAAATCAAGTGTAACCACATGCAGGTTCAGAATTGGGTCCTGTGCAAAAGAGACAAGTAGAGGAAGGAACATATTGCAGAGATTTAATCAACATGTCCAGATGTCCTAAAGTACAAGTCAGAGCAGCCAGTTTTCAGTGGATCCTAGCATGGTCTGGGGCCACTGATACTCCTGGGACATGTCTGGTGGAGGCACTCATGCGCCCCACAGACAGCTGAGCAGGACTGGACTCTGATGTCACAATGATGGAAGGAATCCGAGTCAGCGGCCTTTTCTCATCTGCTTTGTCTGAGATATTCTGCTTAATGGAAAGAAAGACTGAGTTAATTACTGAGTGTGTGGTGTAGAAAGAAGCTTCTCTATTTTCAAGCATCTAATATCTGTATTAGTATTGTATCAACACAATTTTGATTATACGAAGCCCTTTTGTGTGTATAATACATCACAGTCTTTCAAGAACAGTAATTTGATCCAGAAAATGGAGAGTGACAGCTATGCGTGGCAAATCCCTCATAGGAGATTGCATTTTATGGTCATGACAGCATTCAAATACGGCTATTTTTGCAACAAATGCCCCATAGCAGGAAGCAATGGCGTACATTATTTTATAGTAAATGCTCAAGATACTAAAGACACTGTTGGAATTTCACCAAAGAGAGTTAAAGGTAATGAAAGGGGTTTTAAACTGGTGTTCAAACATAATGATTCCTTTCGTGGGACCGCAAAGATGTTTGAATTTTTTTTGCTGTGTTAGATGCTATGAATTATCATTCATTCATTTTCCAACCCACTCATTCCCATTTGGGGTCACAGGGGTGCCTATCGGGGGTGCCTAGTTCACAACGGGCGATAGGCGGGGGTACACCCTGCCAGTCAATCACAGTATATTAAATTTACAGGGATTTTTTTACAATATGATTCTATACTTTCATAAAGCAGTAACATTCTGTATCTTTTACAGTATGTCTGTAAATATACAGTGGTGTTCAGTTTTATTAGGAAATACCTAATAATTACAGCATTATCCTGTAAAATGCATTGCATTGTGGGACTACATGTCTTTCACGCTCATATTTCAAGTTCATATTTGAATTGGGTCGATGTTGTCGTTTCCACTAAAGGAACATCATTTTTCATTTGGCATCCCATCGACTTGTATTTGATTAATCACAATATTTGAGTAACTGTTGGGTGAGTTTTAAAGCGTTTGCTACTTGTGGAGCATCAAAGGGGACGACGCTTCGCAAGAAACACGGGAAAAGTTAAATAATTTGTTATCTTAAACAACAAAGACCTGTAAATTTGTTTAAATATGAAGGATTTAAATGCTGGTGCAGTTGGTGTCAAATTACGAAATTTTTAATTTGGCCAGGTAAGCATTAGCATATTCTGTGAGGCACCAAACGGGCGACATTGCACCACGGATACGGAGCAATACGGAGAAACAATCAAATTAATAATCTAAATTGAACCTGTAATGATCGTAAACCCACTTAAGAGTGGATAAAGATCGTCTGACTTTTTGATACAGTAGTTAATGTTGTTTTTCATTTGCTTCTACATTTCTTCCACGTTAAACTTTAACAAAATCCCATCTAATAGTTCACTCTTCACCACGTGCAGAATAAACGCTTTACAGTATTCCTTGTATAAAAAAATAATAATTTATTGCTGTAAATAAAACAGTTTAATACTGTCAAATCCAGTTAAATAACAGTAGGGTACTGCATTTAGAAATTACAGTACTGGACTGTAATTTTTGTTTACAATATTTAGTATGTGGCTGTCAACCCAGCTCCCAGTATTTTACTATAAATTTACAGCAAAAAGTTTTACAATGTAGCTTGAAAACCTATAATGAGACCTATTTTTGGGACAATTTTGGGAGTCTACCTGAGTAATGCTCATGACCACGTATGGTCTTTTTGGTCCACGTTAGGTCTTCATTTTGCATGATTATGACAAGCAACTTGCTTATTTATATATATTTTTTAAGAGTGATATTTTAGAATCAAGCCCTCAAAGAGGAATGAAGTCAACTGGACAAACTAACCTCAGCCATGGAGATTTCTTCTTTGTCACCAACCGTCTAAAAGTGTGAAAAACAAAGCTGATATTAAAAGATGTTTAATGAAAGATTTTCTATAGTTTGACACGTCATAGTGAATCACATTTTCAGTCATAGATTATTCAAATGTACAGCTTCATAGTGTTTCAATTGGACAAATCAAATCAAAGAAAGAGGAGAAGGGTAGAGCTGAAGGTGCCACCCAGTGGAAGCTCTAACGGCATTCATCTTGATGACACAGGATGAGCTTCTGTTTGCGAGGATTATCATTTTAAAACCAGCAGATTAGGACGGGGGAATTAAAGCAGGCCTAATCCCAATGTAATGGATTCTCATTCAAGTCTGCTCTTTAAAGAAATGTTTCCTGCATTGATCCAAACCATACTTCTATTTCAGCCTAGAATCTGCATCCCTTCATTTTATTTGACTTTAAGGGGGAAATCAATTTGATTTGCATTCTGCTTTTTTGAATATATTGTAAAAGGTTTTTTGGAGGGACTGAGTTTAACACTAAATCCTTGCGGATGCAGAACGATAAGCAGAAAAGCAGGATTTGTTTCAGGCCATTAACATGAGAGATTGATTGTTTAGTGTGTTCTGTGCTGTTGGATCGCCAGATCAAAGTAAACCAGAGACTGACAAACAAAAAATGGGCTAAGAGGGGTTTTCTGACACACCTGTGGACACAACTGCTGCATGGTTTAAATTTAACGTGTTTCGTTCGCATTTGTTTGAAGTTTATTAAATACATTTAATTAAATTAAAAACTACCTCAAGTTGTGTTTTTAACCCCACGCTAAACTCAAATAATGAATTTACACCTATTTTTGGGACAATTTGATCCATTAATAGCAACTAGAGACTACCTGAGTAATGCTAATGACCACCTTAAATCTTCATTTTGCATGATTATGTCAAGCAACTTGTTTATTTATATATTTTTTTTATTTTTTATTTTTTATTGGTTCAATCCCTAAAATCTAGAGAGATTGATTTAAATTTAGAGCAGGAAGACTAGTTTTACATGCTTTGATATTGTAGAAAAACTAAAGTAGTCTAGCAGGCAGACAAAAATGCAAAAGTTTGGGCACCCCTGTGATTTTTAAAGAGTTTCTTTATAAATCATCGGTGGTCTGGGTAAGAAGCATATGTTTCATACATCATATAGCAGACTAACATAGTGATACTTGAGAAGTGAGAAAACCTTATATGTGCAAGAATTATTGAAACAAAACTAGGTAGGTGAATCAATGTAGGCCCCACAAATGCATAATTTAATATTTGTGCATCCACCCCTTTGCCGAAATGTTCAGTCAGTCTTGATGCAGTGACACCATCTACAGCAGGTGGGTTGTGGGTCTTTGGAGCTGGTCTGTGGGTTGACTGTGACTGTTCTCACCATCCTGCGCCTCGGGTTTTCCAATTCCTCACAATGTTCCACACAGTAGTTGAAACTGAGAGCTTAAATCTCTGAAGAAACCTTCTGCACACTTCCTCATGTAAGGATTGCTTTGGGGCTCACGTGTTGGCAAAGAGAAGATTTGTCTCCTTTAAATACCTTCTCATGGTTAGATTCACTGATTTTAAATTCAACCAATTTTGAACTCTAAGAATTACTGCTAAAAGTATTGAAATCAATTAAATGTATGCATTTACCTATTTTTGTTTAAATAATTCTTGCACATTTTCCATCACATTTCACTTCTCAAATATCACTGTGTTTGTCTTTTATTTTATATATTTAATTGAAATAAACAAAACACAAATGATTCATCAAATGATTTAGGAAAATGTACAGGGGTGTCCAAACTTTTGCATACCGATGTAACTATTATGTTCCATTTCCAACACCATGACCTCGAGACCCAGTGGTAGCTTGCCCCTGGGCAGCATGATTGTCTGCCCCATGAATGGCCTTTCTATGCCCCTCAGCATTTTGGTCTATCCCGTGATCCAGAGGGGAGTCTTGTTGTGTTCTCATAGCAGCTCTTACAAAACGTTAAAATGTTCAAGTACTCAGCTGAGGAAATAATATGATTACCTCAGTACGGCCTGAACAGAACAGAGCAAAAGTAGAAAAAACAGTTTTTTAAATAAAAAATAGAGGTGATTGTTCTGCTCTTGGTATAGCCATATATTTTTATGATATGTCTTTGTGATTGAGATAATATTTCTTTATTTTAATTATTTACATATTTAGTTAGCTAAAATATTTATCTATATCATAAGCCGTTCACTCTTGATAGATTGTTATTTAACTGGTGGAAATCGTCTACTTTGATTCTGGCAAACTGGAGGTCTATAGTTTTGAAATAAACGTTTTACGACAGTCATAGTTAAAAAAAAAAAAAAATACTACAAAGATTAAACTCTTTTGTGCTGAGGCTCCAGAAGTTATGCCTTGAAGTAAGTAGAGCTTGAAACACACGGTCAAAGTAATTTTCCATAATTAGAGTCCTCAAAATAAAGCTACCCTCATTGTCTACCATTTACCGGTAAGTGAAAAAAAAAAGAATAATTGAGCACTATGACAATGAATTTATAAAGAGTATTATCGGGCCCAGTGTGAGTAGATGTCAGGCAATGATGGCTCAATCATATTTAAAAGCGGCATAGGCAAAGGAAGTACCAATTTCCACACAAATTAATTAAAACCGTCTCTGTTGAGTGCATCATTAAAGCATTTTGAGATGCACAACCCTGAGCGCCCTTGGCATTTTATTCACAATAATGATTCCTCAATCCAGAGCAGTATCTCTTTATGAAGAATGAAAGTTTGGGAAAAAAATCTAACAAATTAGTTTTTTTTTTTTTATTTGAAAGAATAGTTTCCTCTCTAAGATTAAAGTGGCCTTCCTAAATCCATAAATCAAAGAGTGCTGGGTGAGCTGGGAAGTTGGTGATGAATGAGGTGGGTTATCATGGTTAATTAAGAATCATACTTACACTGATGTAGGCACAGGGCCGGGTTACACTGGGTTCAGTCAGACTCTGGGACGAGGTTCTATCGAAGATGCCAGAGTCTCTGCTCTTCACCTTCAGCCTCACAGAGCTACTGTGCTTGATATCTGACAGGTCTTTCCGGGTGTCAGAAGAGACCTGCCGACTAGCAGGACGTGAACTTGCAGAGGAAAGATCTGCCTCAGTGTCTGTCCAGCCCTGTGCAGACAAAAACACAGTAGACATGATGCAATAGGACTTCCGGAACTAGAATCTAAGCAATCTTTTGTAAACTTTATTATCAAGATGGATTGTTCTAAGTAGTTTGTATTTATGTTTTAAACTAACAAATACAAATGGAGCTTCAACAGCTAATAACAAGATAAGGTTTCCAAAGGGGAAATGCCTTCTTATGGTAGAACTATATGAAGGTAATATTTCTTTAATTTACTTTTCCATGTTAATAGTTTCAGACAGAAGAACAGACAGAAATGCTAAAGTTAGTTATTAACATTATGAACTACAGACAATAGATATAAAAATTATAAAAATAAAAAACAACAACTGTGATTTACCAAACAACTTTGCTCTGATTTACCGACTCTTTGCTCTGTTTAGTATTAGTCTTGGAAATAAAATAAAATAAAACCTTAGGATATCAGGTATCAAAGGTAACCAGTGCAAATCCAAAAAACAGGATGTCATGAGAGAATCCTTAACATCATGGAGCTGTTGGGACTGGGTTTAGGTACAAGAATATTATGGTGACTCTTGTTAACCTCTCAGAATTCCGGTGCACTGACTTTGTGACATACAAAAAGCTAAATGTGTCCCATATCTTTGTGAAGGTACAATCAACACAGCAGGCGATAGCATCAAACATCGTCCTGACCTTGACGTGGTTTGTGGATGTCCAAATCAGACAAGACACGTGCTTCAGAAAACTTATTGAAACACATTGATATGCACTTGTACATAAAAATAGATGTCCGGGCTTGCATGAGTAGTTGTTATTTTACAGTCTATGTTCATTTGTTGTCAATTTTAATTCTTTTCGAGTATGTTGAATAAAAGTCAATAATTCACGTCATCTACACGTGTAAAAACAATCAATCTTGATCAAAACATCATAAGGCACTTAAATTAATCACTGTTTTATTTTAAATAGATAAATAATCGATGGCGAAAATACACTATACTGTATAAGTTGAGAAGTGCAAATCATCCGTCTTCCTGTTTGTAACGTGGGCGTGCAAAAGATTTTGGGCAAAATCATGATTTATTCCAGGAATGTGAGGTTTGTAGTTTATGGAAAATATAAAAATGTGTTCATGCGGTTTATACTGTGTGTAAGTCTCCTCTCATGACTGATATTATGAATTTTGTCATTTTTTTCCCCGGAAAGTATGTTATCTGAAGTGAGCATCGTTTTATTTCATGTATTACAATTCACGGCAATGAGGCTTCACTTTGTGTGAGGCTGAATTTATTTGGTGATAAGTGACTCATTATGGAAACATGGGATACAAGATACGTCTGCAGATAATGTCCAATCTTGTAATCAGTGAAACAGTCAATATGTATTTAATCTAATTTTGTTTTATTGCTGCTAGCAACTATAACAGGCATAGACATTTAATTTTTAAAGCACAACCTACGCATATACAGAAATGGTCCAATAAGGACGTTGAAAGAACATCCAGCGTAGACGTGGGATTCACATCCAAAAGAGGTAAAAGATATCATCTGGATTCCTTTTCTACACGTGTGGAAATCACGTCAAAAAGACGTGAAACTGACGTCAAAATGTTTGCTGGGTAGCTGCGTTTCCATCCACCGATTTTTGCACATTTTGGAATATTGCATGAAAACTGAATGGAAACGCCCGATATGCATATATTTTGGAAATACGCATTATTTATGATAGAAACTCATTTACAGCATAAAACACATGAATCCCAGTCTGCAGCACAATGGCAATGCACTTTTCTGTCTGACCTGGGGGATTTTGTTTTAGTCATTCTACAATTTCTTAGCCAAAGTCTGTCATCAATGTGGTTTTGGATAATCACCTCTCAGAACTGTTTTGATTAGCTATGTACCCAAAGATCAGTCTCCCGCCTCCAAAAGCAAGATGACATGACTGCGCATATTGTGTTTCGTCTACGTGTTCCAAGATGCAAGTAAGTTATTATATATGAAAAAAGGCATTCTCCAAATGCAGCAACTTTCTATTTTTCTTTGGATATTTGGCGTCAGTGTATCAGGAAGTGACGATTTTGTTCTCTTGAACTCGTTGGACGATGATGAACGACTCTTGAACGATGCTTCATTCACAAATATTTTATGCAATATTCCAGTTGTGCACATGAATTAAATTCCTATCTTTGGATGGAAACATGAGGGCTGCAGTGGGTAGCATTGTTGGCTTTCAGTTAGAAGGTTGGCAGTTTGACCTGAATGTTCTCCCTTTCGTGGAAGCCTTACCAAGCCTTCCCATTTTTAGTCATCTGCATACATTTCCTTACAAATGTTTTTGTGAGATTAAGTTATATTTTTTAATGCATTTTATTACTCAATTAAATTAAGACATACATATGTGCAGAGCAGAGTATCTTCCATCGATGGAGACCAAAACCATACACATACTGTAGTTCCAAATGGTTCAACTCAACAGCATACAATTCACTTTGAATTTAGCCATAAGTAAAATCTTTTATTAAAAGATCGAGGTTTCTAAGTAAACCAAAATATATACTAAAAGTATCTTTAAAAAGAAAACTGAAAATGCTGATTTATTGCAATCTTGATATAAAATTTTTTTTGCAACATGATACTGTATTTGAAATCAAGTTAAGATAAACATCTTTGGGTTCATTGGATTGATTCAGGCTGAAGGGTGATTTCTTACCGACTCGCTGTCAGACACAGAGGACAAACGAGTCTTTCCGGCTCGGTGCAAGTTGTTGCTGGTCTCAGAGGACTGGCTCGTAAGAGTGGAGCGCCGTGTGGACATAAAGCTGCTGCTGGTGAAGCGATCTCTGCGAGACACACACAATAGCACTCCCAGACACGGGATGTACTTTGCTATGGCAGACCTGGGAGATCAGGGAGCAGGGAAGGAAAAGACGGCAAATTAAGCTATTTCAAGGATGTGAGAACTTTTGTTGATCTACCTGATCTTTCTTGATCTATCCCCGGTTTTTGGTGGATTTTTTATAAACATCTGCATTAGATCATCATTATTTAGGTAGTTGTTAAACCATTAAACATTTATTAACCGTCCAAGTTATTCTTTAAAAAAAATAAATAAAACCCCAGCTACTGATGAAAAAATGTTATTTATTTGAATTTTAAGATTTTTTTTGACTGATTATACTGGTTGTTATTGTCATGGTATTTGTGTGTTGAAAGGCAGCAGCAGTTTAAAAGTCGCCAGTCCATCGCACACACGCATTCAGTTTGATCAGGTGTAGAACAGTTGGAAAATAAAAAAACAGTTGCACACTTCTGATTGCCTATTTGATTTTTTTATTATTACTGAGAAAGCATTGATCTGAAATTGGTTTAATATAAAGATAGCTTTGATGTAGTCGAACTTTTACCATGTTTCTGTAGCTTAGCTTTGCTGCATTTCTCAGGGTATAGCTTTAGTGTAGTGAAACTACTTTTAATGAAGTGTATCTGTGCCTTGAAATCCCCTGTTTGAAATCATGGAATCTTCATTTTCTCCTTTCTCAACATGAACTGAAATGATTGTTTAAAAAAAAAAAAACATCCCGTCTGTGGCTTCTGAAGGAAATGTATGTGGTATTCGAGTGTGTGGCTTCAATCCACCCTGTGACAACTTAAATTTCCGAACTTTAAAGTATCTTTACAACAGTTTCTGTTTTATTAAAAAATGTGTTAAGACAAAATAAAAAAGCAAAGACTAGGTCAAAACAATGTGAAAATTATATTAAAAACAAGCAAACTTTCCCTAAACCTTATACAATGTTTAGAAGTACTTCTGTGCCAATGTGCCTTTTTGTGCCAGTACTTTGAAAAACAAAAGTCATATCACAGGTTTTGTAATTCCAATGGTTATGCCTATTTTTCACCAATGATGCAACCGATTTGGGGTTCAAATTAATTTGAATTACCTTGAATATTATGTCATAACTCTTGTAATGTCAATTAAAACCCACATCATTGATTCAATTTCCAACCCATTTATTCCTCTTTTGAGGTCATGGGGGTATGCCGGTGCCTATGCCACATTGGGCGAGAGGCGGGGGTACACCCTGGACAGGTCGCCAGTCCATTGCAGGGCAACATTCACACACACACATTCAAAACTAAGGGTAATTTAGATTATTCAATTAACATAACTGCATGTTTTTGGGATTGAAACCGGATTACCCGGAGGAAACCCATGCGAGCACGAGGAGAACTTGCAAACTCCTTCCAGGAAGGTCACCGGCGAGCCTCGAACTGGAAGGCCACTGTGCCACCATGCCAAAATTAAACAATTGGTGGGTAGTGTCATTCCTACTCGATTCAAAACAGCTGGTTTGATTGGGTTAAGCAAATTAAATGTGAAAGAAATCATCCTGGTGGAATTTTCACTATGAAAATGACTGAAGTGATCAAGAACATTAAAGTGGAATTACTGATGACAATTATATTATTAGGAAACTATTTTTTACATTCACAAAAGAGCAAAAGTAAACCAGTTAACAATCATGTGTAAGAGTATATTGCGTTTACTAGGCTTTTCATCAAAATCCAAGTGTGCAGTTCAAATCAATCCTTCATAAGGATCTCATCATATTGAGGTGATGGGTAAATGATGTTCTCATCATTCGGAAGCTTCGTGAGGCATTAATCTCATGTGGCTCCCCACAGATCTGTTATATGAGAAACATAAGGCCCAATGCATCCACAGCAGATCAATCTGAAGTAAATCTGACTTTTAAAGGTCAGAATCAGCCTCCATCTTCTCAAGGTACTTGTGCTTGCTGTCTGTACACAAAGACACTGATCGATTTAGGACTTCCCAGCCTTGAAGCACGCACACAGCGTGCATGTTTATTGAGCAATGTTTCATTCTACTGGACAAGCGTTTTGTAGTGGAAACTAGGGAGTGAAATAAGCCAGAGCAGCTGATCACTGAGCGACTGCCTCAGGCAAATGATTTTACAAAAACGGATTGCTTGAATTATATTTAACATTAATTACTTCTAATTTGGTGATAGTTGTCTTATTAGAATATATCACTGTTGCAGTGAATGTTAATTAAGTGAAAGTGACCTTTTGCGCAGGTTTGGAGTCACCCATACTAGGAATTTGTGATCTGCATTTAACCCATCTAAGTGCACATACACTGAACACACAGCAGTGGGTAGCCTCCTCCAGGATACAGTCGGAGAAATACATTCAAAGTTGTTATAAGTGGAAGAGAGTGAGGTTTGATCACAAAACACCACCTTCAACTCCAGATGGATTAAGGGATCAACCTTTTGATCACCAGTCAAGTATATATATATACTTTAATGTCATACATCAGACATTTCTGACTACACACACAGATGTTTATATCTGACCTGTATTTGGGGTGTGTGATGGCATAGATGATTGGGTTGTGGATGGCGGAAGCTTTGGCAATCACAGCAGGCACAGAGTTCATGTATGGTGTCAGCATGTCTGCATAGCTGTGAAAGAGGGAGAGAACAGACGTATGTTGGTTTGTTATTTTTTTCTATAAGATCACAAAAGATCAGAGCAGAAATTAAAAGAATAAAAGAATTCACTTCCGTCTCTCCTCTTCCCCAGTTTTCTTCTCTTTCCTCATCCTGCTCCTGTGTGTTTTCGGGGTTTCCCTGTGTGTGCACTTTTGGACACGTCCCTTTCTGCCTTTCTCCTCCTTCGCGCCTGGTCTCTTGTTTCTCCTAATTGTCTCCTCTCAGTTGTTCTTGTTTCTTCCTTAGATCTCCTTCTTATTTGAGCCCTGTGTTTGCACCTTACGAGAACGGGATCATAATGTTCCACGTCCCTGTTATTCTTTCTGGCCCCTTACGTTTGTCCTGCTTATGCGTAAGTGTATTTGTGAGCTCCTTCTGCGCTGAGTCGAGCGATTGTTCTGTTTAAGTTTTCTTTTTCTTAGTTAGCTTGATCTCCCGTTCCCTTGGAACCAGTTTTAGTTCATTTGAGGTTTTCCCATGTGGGGTATGTTACTGTGTTTTGTTTTTGATCATTTGAAACAAAATTATTTTTTTTCTGACACTTTGTGCAAGTGTACTAAATGTTACCATGGTTGGAACTCTTTTATTTAACATATTTCCTCAGTTGTCTAATGTTGGTATATAACTGCAAACTATTAAACATAGAGTTCTCTGCTAAAGTTTAGGGCAGTTTTGAAATAACTATTTTGTCAGGAATCTGTATTATAATCAGATGCATGATCAACTAGGTATACCGAACAGGTGTCACACATAGATTGAAAACCAGTTATAGTTATTTAATTAATCATAAGAACATTTGTTTTTATTCCAGTCTATCTTTTATGAAAGGGTTCATGGCATATCGTCAACAAACATTCCTTAGAGAGTTTGGTCTATATTGACATGAAAGCATCACACAGTTGCTGCATCGTGTCTTCTGAACATCTATGATGCAAATCTTTTGCTCTGCCACATCCCAAAAGTGCTCTATTGGATATGATACGTTGACACCATGCTCGCTTGGTACTAATGGGCTGAAAATGTGCCAAGAAAATTTCCCCTACATCACCTAACCACCACAACCAGGCTAAACCATTGATACACCATTGCTTTTATGTTGTTGCCACCAAGTTCTGACCCTACCATCCAAATGTTGCAGCAGAAATTACGATTCAACAGACCAGGAAACAATTTTCCAATCTTCTAAGGTCCAATTTCGGTGATACTGTGTGAATTGTAGCCGCAGTTTGCACCCGGTGCGGTCTTCTGCTGCTGTAGCCCATCCAGCTGAAGGTTTGATGTGTTTTCTGTATACCTCTAAAATCTAAAAGCTCGAACCAGTCTGACCAGTCTCCTCTGATCTATGGCATCAGCAATTTGCACCCACAGAAAATCTGCCTCTCACTTTTTCTGAGCACACCCTAGAGATGGTTGTGATTGAAATCCCAGCAGATCTGAAATATTTGGACCAGTCTGTCTGGCACCAACAACAATGGCATGTTCAATATCACTTAAATCATTGGTTTGAAGAGCAGAAGATCCTCTTGACCATGTCTACATACCTAAATGCATTAAGTTGGTGCCATGTGATTGGTGTACCTAATAAAGTGTCCGGTTAGAGTAATTATTTTGTTTTATCCTAAAAGTTACTCAGGAACACATTTCCGATTTCACATTTCTTGAGTGTTGTTGTACATTGCACCATCCTTGCATCATGTTACAACATGTTTCAAACAATCTTGTAATAGAAACAATTATTTAATTGAATGCTTTCTGTTCTCTGAGGTCAACTTAGAGTGACACTGATGTCTTTCTGTAAATTGTTTAGAAGAATAAGCTACTTTCTCTCAGAAATACTCAACTCTAACATCGTCAAACAGGACGAACTGTCAGGAAATTAGTGGATGATGTTGTGTTTGATGTTGAGTCTCACCCAGCAAAAGCAGTGAGTGCCACACAGGAGTATGGGGACCAGGAGATGACATAGAGAAGGATCACGATGAGTGCCACCTTTGCCATCTTCCATTCATTTTTCATTCTGTGCATCTTCTTTATAGAGTCTCTGGGTCCTCCTTCACCATTGATTTTACCCACTGCTCTGTAATTCACGCCATTAAACAGATAAACACACAAATATGACTTGTTGTTTTTACACCGATGCAACTGTTAATACTAAACTAACCTGTCAGTATCACGTATGGCCCTGAAGATGAAGAAGTAGCAATAAATTATGACAAAGAGTGGGATGAAGAATACAAAAATAAATAGCAGCATTGTGTAGGCTCGAACAGATGGACTGAAGGTCATGTAGTCCCATGAACAAGATGTCAGTAGGCCTTCGGGAACATAAGCACCTGAAAAACAGAAAGCACGGACATACAGCTGAAAGTACAGTATACAGAGAGGTACAGAGGTACTATTCCTTTCATACAAACAACAATAACCAGGGACTGTGGAATAAAATATATAGATTGTTTATCATGGAAAAAGGGGAACAAGTGTTGAACACAAAACTTATAGAATCCATTTGGGGTCATACAATGATTCACAAAAAAATGTTTTGCAAAAATAAACAAAGAAACCTATTTGCACTTTTTTTGCAAGACTTTTTTTGTGACAAGAAATGACCCTCCCTGTCAGTGGTGGACAAAGTGCTCAAACCAAGCACTTGAGTTAAAGCAGAGATACACTCTGTGAATTATTACTCCAGTAAAAGTGAAAGTGCTTCCTTCAGAATAGAGTGAAAGTACAAGAGTATTTGCCTTAAGTACTTGTTCTTAAGTATCCAAAGTACTATGATGATTTATTATGGCTATTATAAACTATTATCATTTCTATCAAGTCTCTTGTTTAAACAATATGTTAATTAAAAAAATGTAATGTCTAAACACAGGTTCACAAGTTTCCTTTTACAATATTGTACCTAAATGTCTTGAATGTTGGTAAATATAACCTTGTTGTATCATATTTCTGTAACAGAAACTAGTTTTCAGGGGTTTCTTCCCTCATGTAGTGGGGTTCGAGCGCTCTCAAAAAGGCTGCGGTTGAACTGACACTGAACTGCATTTGCTCTAAGTAGATACCACCAATCGGAAAGCAAAAAAGAGCGAGCGCTGTATCCTGACTGGTGGCTCCCGCATATGACCCATTACGGTTTTTATCCACTCGTAAATCAAAAGGACCGACGGATTTTGAAAAATGTAATATGCACAAAAAAATGTACAGTAAGACTTTGAAATGTAGTGAAGTTTAAATAAAGTAATGATACTTGAAAAAGCTACTTAAGTACTGTAACAAATTACGTCTACTTTACTGCCAACCTCTGCTCGCTGTGATGGATTAGTGACCTGTCCAATTGTAAAACAGCCTTTCACAAAACATGAACCGGCAGAACCCTGTGACTATGAAAAGAAAGAAGCTAAAAGAAACTAAAGAATGAATGATTGAAATAATGATATGACCCCAAATTGATTCCATTCAAATTTATTAAACCAATAAAAGTTTATTAACCCTTAGAAGTCCGAGGCCTTTTTGAGCATTTTTTTTACTACTTCACAGTTTTTTGATATCTTGACCTTTTTAGTAAAAACTCCAGCTTCTTTCTTTTTTTTCATCACACAATAATTCCACACTAAAAAAATTATTGAAAAAAAAGCAATTTATGTTTTAGAACAAAAATCTAAAGAACAAAAATCTTTTGTGTCAAAATAAGTCATAAATCTCCCAAAAAAGCAAAAAGCAAAACAATATGGAAATTGTAAAAAAACAGATCTTTGTAAAAAAAAATTGTAAAAAAACAGAAACTTCTCCTAAAACTTATACACTGCTTCAAGCAATTGTTTTGCCATTGTGTTTTAATGTTCCAGAACTTTGAAGAACACAAGCCCTATCACAGGTCTTGTACTTTCAAGATTAATCCCTTCTTTTCACCATTAGATAGCACTGATGGCACCGATTTAGAGTCTGTAAAATTAAACTGAAATACAATCACACATTGTCTCACATTTTAATTTCATTTACCTTCCAAATTATGTGGCATAACTCTTGTAAAGGTTAATTTAAAATGAAAAATATCAAATCTAACAACTCTTTAAATCCCACACATTATATCTGAAATCAGAATTAACCAATAGGTAGGTATACTAATAGGTATATAAAATACTAATAGGCCCTTTTTACAGTGATATAAAAACACTTCCACCTTTCTGTGAAGTCATGTAAACACACTTCCTTTTACCGTTGCGGCTGCTGGATGAGATTGAGAAAGTAAACAAAACAGTATATAAAGTTTTAAATAATAATCCTTACGTATTTGTCAGTTTTTACATTTGTATAGTTTTGATATGGAATTAATCTATGCAAGTTAACATTCTTTATAACATTGCAAAAAGTTATGTTGACTTTAATATTAACTTTCTAACTATCCACATATAAGCTGCGTATTAGTAACTTACTATTTATATGCTGGTGTAAAAAAGTATTATTTTTCTCCTTTCTTCATTTTTTAACAGTTCACCATAATGGCACAGTCAACCTGGGGTGCACCTGGAGAGTTTCTTGTTCCAAAAGCAAAGCATATAATTAACTTTTAATACGTTATCTAACAAAACAACCCATCGCATATCTAGCATCCCTTATACAAAAACTTGATTGTTTGTTTGTTGTCTGTTTAACAGTATTTCAAAGAGAAATTAATGTTAGCTTTATGCTAACTATTATGCTAACAATTACATAACTTGCTTTCATAATTAAATTTATATCACTAGTCAAGCTTAGAGAGACCGCGGGAACTCAATCATACTGGAACAGTTAGTAAAGATACACAGCTTTTGCAGAAGTGGTTTGATGTCATGTGAAAAGGGCCTATTGTCTGTTTAATAAACATTTTAAATAAAAATAAATCATATATAATACAGATATACCATGTTTTCATGCATGTAGTTCATGAATTCATAACATTTTTGCAATTTTTACTTCATGGGCCTGGTTTCACGTCTCCTTAAATGTCATGAAATCAAACGTTTGTGACCTCCCCAGTTATTGTTCATAAAAATACTTACTCCATCCAAAGAAGGGTGGCAAGCTCCATCCCATTGAATATAGCCAGGCTGCAGAGAGAATAATCAGTGCCCGTTTGCGTGACATAACACCAATCGAAGCCAAAGGACGTGTTATGACGAAGTATCGATCTACAGCAATAATCATGAGTGTGATCATTGAGCAGATACCAAACAGAGCCCCGCAGAATGCATACAGTTCACAGCCTGTGGAAAGAGAAACAGAGATCACTAGTGACCTCGAGTATATAATAAACCGCCAGTGTTTCTTTATCAATAATAAATAAACATATACATGCTACAGTACTTGTATCAAAAAACAGCTTGCATTACATAAAAGTACTTTTAATAACCGGTAACAACTACTTAATTCACATAAACTGTACAGCTATATTATTAGAACACTAATGCAATGCTTTGGAACCCTTTATTTCCATTTAAATATAGAAAACCTACGTGGTTAAATGGTTCAAACAGACTTATTGAACATGTGCTCTATGTTTATTACCAAATTGTTGCAACATACTATATATATATATATATATACTACCTACTAATTTTCTACCTAGTTCAGTAGGTAGAAAGGTATAGTATGAGAGCTTTGCAAGTAAAGAGAATTGATACGATCAGGAATGAGAGAGATTTAGAGATAAATTTGGAACTCCCAGACCTGAGGTCAAGGTGATAAACAAACAGTGACAAAAAAGTCAGTAGGTGTGAAAGAAAGGAATGCTGAAACACAGGTTTGTGGTGAGATAAAAAAGATAAACAAGATGTGATTACAATATTTAGACAGATCTTTGTGTAAAACTCGTATGGGTAAGTGGTTGGAGTTTGTATCTATACATTTAATTGTATATCATTCTGAAGTATCTCCAACAACTTCTATAAGCCGCTGATGAGACACAGCAATTTACACAGGAGAATCCAGGACGGCAGAAGTGATCATGGAGAGTCGGGGGTGTGAACTGTATGTCTGACAATGGACCAATTTCACTCTTTTGCATTTGTCTCCTCCGGGTCGTGTAAACTTGGTTCCGGGGTATGGATTAATGATGTGGAGGAGCAAGTTGTTTTGATGCTAAACACACTTGCCTTTAAATTTTATGGCTAAATGGATGATTCCAGAAGCTTAGTAAGAAAGACAAGACATCGCACAGCTCCGAATTTTGAAATTTTGTTTCTCCGAGAAACTAAGTGCAATTCAATTTCCAAAGACCCACAAATGAGCAGAAATAACACCAACGACTAAAGTAACTCTTCACTTTTGATTATTATTACACTTCATTGTTGTTATAGATAAGAAAAAATATATTTTCCCCATTGATTATTGTACTAAAATTTACACCTCTTACGTAGGTATTAATGGTTGATTAAATATTAAAGAAAATAGATTTAAATTGATAATTCTTTAAAAAAATATAAAGAAATAAACACACACATCAAGAGAGGTTTTTGTGACATTGGTCCACTGAGGATGAGCATGGATGAGCCTTTTAACTGTTGGGGGTGAAGTGGGATAGAAATCTGACTGGCTGATGGGTTCACCGGGGTGATTGCAGGTGAGTTGTTTGGAGTGAGAAGTTGCTGGATGTGGCACATTGAAACCCTGACTACAGTGTCCAACCAGTAGTAAACCTGATAAAAGTTGGTATGTTCCAACTGTGCTTCCTTCAGGTACTTTAGTTTCCCCAGTGAGCCAAAAACATGCTTCAGGTTTATTTAATTGAAAAATTCCCTGGTGATGGACTGGTGACCTGTCTAGGGTGTACTCCACATTTTGCTCAAAGTGAGCAGGGAGTGACCACATGACCCTGATGCAACGATCAGTTAAAGATGAAATGGAAAAAAATGGAACTAGGAAAGAAATGAAACAGATACCCAGATGAATAATTGCATTTAACAGAGCACACAATTATGTGCTTAACTGCGGTTCAGATTGGTAAACCTGGTACGCTTTTCCAGGCATAGACAGGTCTTTCTTTCTTTGTAGATCAAGACAACAGTGCAAGCTTTTTGCTCTTCAAAAAGACAGACGGAGGCTTATTGCACACTATTAGCATCAAAGGGGACTGATGGAGCCTATTCAAGATCACATTGTGTTATACAACCAAACATGTACGAAGATGACAGCCACAAATGCAGAGGAATAGCATAATACGGATAAGGACCCGGGATAAAAAAAAACATCTGTTCACAGTTCTAAAAAAAGCATATCTGAAGGTCTCATCAACTCATCTACTGAAGATTATGATCAGATGGTTGTGAAGATCCCTGTGTCCAAAGCCCTCCAGTGTCACATTCCTCCAAGCCATTCTTTGTTGCAGCCCTACAGCAGTGTTCATGTGTGTTACTGCCAAGCAGATTCTATTCGCACATCTCAGGATGAGCAGACTCTGGAGAGCTTGATCGAGTTCATTCCACTTCATCAACCACACGATAACTACTTCACTTCAAAGAACACACTCCTAGTGCTTAAAAGGGCTGAAATCTAAACAAGAGCATCAGTGATCAAGGGATCCATGGACGACTGGGCATTTACTGCTTTATCACTGCCAATATTCAGAAGACTAACATCGAAGTCTGGCTTAAATCCACTCAACGAACATCTAATTGTTCAGCCTCTTTGGGCTGGTAGCACAATTCTAATGGGAATATGTTTGTCAGGGTTTTACTGCACAGGAAACTGCAGTTCTAGCAGTACACTCATTTTCATCAGGGTGTGGAAGAATAAGTAAAATAAAAATATATAGTTGGAAGACTTGTTAGCAAGTTCTGCTAATTTTGAACTTCATCAACAATCCCCACTCTTATGAACCAAGATCGAATCCAACCCTAATTTAGAGAAGAATGTTTTTTTTATCCGAGAAGAAAATTATGCATAAACTTTGATGGTAACACATTCAAAGAATAAATCTCAATGCAATGTGTTTTTATGTCAGAACCGGGATGCGATGGAGTGACATTAATGGACAGATTTTCATCTAAAATGTTGTATTGGTCATTCTAAAATTCCTTAGCCAAAGTCTGTCATTAAAGGGGTTGGGGATTATCCCCTCCCAGAACTGTCTTGACCGGCTGCGTTCCCTAAGAGCATTATACATGAAAAGAGACCTTCTCCTAATGCAGCAACTTTCATTTTTCGTTTGATATTTGGTTCCAGTTTAACTAGAACTGATAATTTTGTTTTCTTATGACTATATTTGCAAATATTTTAAGCAATATTCCAGTTTTGTGCATAAATTTAATTTGCATCTTTGGATGGAAACATAACTACTGTTCACCATCACTTTTACCTTTTAAGACTTTGGGAGAAACTTCAGTCATCGCAAGCTTTCAAAGGGGAAACATGCTAATGTCACTTGAAACACGAACATTTTAACTCAGAGGAAGAAGCGGTAATTCATTTATTCTTTTTCTACATTTCAACTATTTCAAAACGGCCAAAGATATGTGTTTAACTTTGTACTTGTAATTTAAGATTCATCACCTAATGATTGTGGTTTACAGAGAATTGCTTATTAAGACAGACAAACCCTATTTACATAACACCAGCCAATGTATGTTGTCCTTGTTGGGGTCTGGTGGAATTTGGTAGGTGTTACTTGATTTTGTTATCTGATCATGCTTTGAACTGACCACTCCTTTTCCCAAAGGCTTCCTGTGTATAAGAAACAAAGAAAGAATGTTGCTGTTGCAACTATGCAACTATGATGTTTAGTTGCTGTGTTGAAGGATTTTGGATGACTGCAGCTTTGGACATTAAACTTGTTCTGTTAGCCCCAAATCTCCAGGCCTTCGGTTCAGAGATCATGAACAAAAAAAGACGAAAATAGTTATTTATTTTACTTTTAAGTGTAATTTCACCTGGCTACTTGAAAAAAAAGTTCTATGGAGTGGAGGAAACAGACTTATTGGAGAGAGCCAGATATTGAGGATTTGCCCATGAGCATGTGCAAATGGCACAATGGCAGAAGGCAGTGACACATTGTGTTTTTTTTTTTTTTTTTTACAGTGTATGGTTTAAACTTGTAAGTGTAAATGGTTGATCTATGACTGGTCCTCGTGTGTAATTTCCACATCGTAGGTTCTCATTGCAGCATAAAGTAACAATGCTTTAATGATTCTGGGCTGATGGATGATTGGAGAAATTGTGTAAAAAAATGAAACTATTTGGACTGAAAGTGGATTAGTGCAAGCAGGTTTACACTCTCAATTTCAATGTTTCAGTGCTCTTCACTTCGCATGAATATTAAGTTAAAGGTGCAGTTAAGATTTCCCTGCTTTACAGACACTAGTGAAGGGTTGCCTATGGTGAAGTGTATAATGTGTTGTGGAATTACTGTTGGAAAGGGGTTAAGCTCACATGGAAGATAATGCTGAACTAGAGGCAGAGGTCAGAATATTACTGGGCATAATGATAAAAGATTATAACATTGCTTCATGTCATGTAACATCAGTATAGCATATGTATCTAAGTACACAGATGCTCTGACGCACTTAAGAGTGAGCTTATTCTTTTATAAGGTGTGAAAATTGATATTTACATGTCAATAGATTGCTTCATTTGCATAAAGACCACTTGATGTGCATTACACGATATTCCCCAAAATCTCCAAAGAAAAAAATTATATAAATACAGGCTTCATCCCATGATAATAAAGACACAAATGATTATAAAAACAAACATGTAGTAAAAATATAATACAGCAAATAATAATACAAAACATAATTGGAATAAGAGGAAAAAAATATGAAAGGTTATTTAGATTTAAGCTGTTACCGAAATATTGTGATTAGGGATGGGCGATACCACATTTTTTGGATTCGATACGATACCGATATCGATAAAACAAAAAAAAAATCTAAGATAAATAATATTCTATGGACGAACCACAACCAAATATTAAAATTTAACAACTTTAATGAACATCATTAAAGTAAATCAGCTGAATGAGAGCAGTAAACAATGTATAATATGATTTCTAATATAACTGACATCTTAAATGTGCACTATATTAAAAAATTTATATGTTAAAATTAAAGCCTTGAAAAAATAATTATCATATGCACATACAACATATTTCTTCTGGTAAGGAAGATTTACCCAAGAAGGAGGCATGTCAGTTCTCATACTGTAAATTTGATTAAATAAATGTTAATGTTATATGGGGGTAAACTTAAGAGGCAAGATTTACACTGATCATATTCCACTTAAAAAAAAATGAAAAAGTGAAAGTGTCTAAAAGAGTGAGAGTTTTGTTGACGTCAAGCATGTGCTCCTCCATTAAGTTGTTACTGACAATGCTAGCTGGCTAGACGGAGGTGGGTTTTCTGCACTCTGATTGGATGGATGAGAGAGGGGGTGTTTAGCAACACAAATGAAGGTAGCGATAGAACAATATAGAACACTTTCTCTTGTTTTTATTTTTTGAATAATGCATTAATAAGTATCGATACTTTAGTCATTAGATCGATACCCAAAAAATGACGGGTGAGTGTCGATCCGCCCATCACTAATTGTGATGTCCATTATTATGAAGGTAAGATTTCTGAATGTATGATAGAAAAGCTTTACAGCATTATGTTTTTTTTAGGGGGGTTGAAAGTGAAAGAGTGAAGCAACTCTTAAGGTACAGAAAAGAAGAGAGCAACATCTTGACTCATAGATTCAACACTTAGTGACATATTAAAGTAAACTCATTGAGCCTAGCTGTGATGTAACTTCCTGTTCTATCTAAAAAAAATATGATTACAAATATTTTTTCTACTGCGATGGAGTGGCGACCTGCCCAGGGTGAGCTGGAGATAAGCACCAGCAGACCCCCGTGACCCCTAAAGGGAATAAGTAGGCAGGAAAATGAATGAATGAATATTTTTTTCTATTACAAAGCACTGTGATTTAAGGTAGAGTTAAGATTTTAAAAGTGTAAAAAGGCTGGGATTATTTGTGCTGTGTGTAATAGTAATGAATTATGTGAGAGGAATAACGCACATGTACAGACAAAGTATTCTTGTTAAAATAAGTTACATTTTGCAGTATTCCTTGCTTTTATTATCAAAAGCCACAATCTCAAATTCCTTTTCTCCAACCAAACGCAATATCTGCTCAAGGGAATCTGTTCAGTGAATCAATTATCATTTTGCACCCTTAAACTATGTTTAGCGTACATATTAGGATGCAGCTCTCCGTATGACGTGAGTATGTGCTGGGCAAAGACAGAAGTTGCAAGTCACTAGATTCGAAAAAAAAGAGATAAATCACTAGAGAACCATAAGAGCCTCGAAGAAGCTAAAAACTTACAAATAAACACGGCCTCTTGTTTCTGATTTTGGAAAGCATTTTTGAAAAATTGTGGACTATCCTTTGAAAACAGAGCTAATTATTTTCATTTTGTGCCCCCTGATTATTGTTACAGCATAATTAGTAACTATAGTAACTATATATTGATTGCCTGCATCACTGATTGTGTGTTTGGTAATATTAAAACAATAACACTCCATGAAAATAGAAACTTTACATGTGGTTTAATACTTTTAAATGTGTTAGTGATGAGCTGTGATTAGAAGTGGCAGTAACTGAAGCCTGTTATCGCTGAATTTATGTAAAGTGTGTAAATTAATTCAGAGCGTCCAAACAAATCTATCCAGTTCAACAGTTCAGTAAAGAATACACCAAAAAATGGCATTTAATGAACCAATAAAATACTTGATATAACGTGGCAGATGAGAAATCACTCAGAACAATTTGACCACTGAAATCTAAAAGGAATCCATGTGCAAGCCTACAGGTTGAATATAAAGTAAACATCATCACCTCTATTTCTGCTCCCAGTTTTAACATCTGGAAGCTGTGTTAACATCTGGTCATCACTGTTGTTTATCTCCTGGGTAATTACACATTAGCAAAGAAACAAAGAGCCCCCTTAATTGATTGGCTGTGCACTGATTCATTAAACAGCTTTCTGGCAATTCAGCAGCTCATAACAATAGCAAGTTTTGAGAACCGCTCTAGAAACATGGACAGGAACATTGACTCCTATGCTCTGACCTCCATCGACACTAAGGTGTTTCTTCTTCTTCAGCAGGATGCAGTTATGCATCAATGTTTAATTCCTCTCCAACCGCGAAGCTTAAGCATTATCTCCTCTCCTGAAAGCATTCTCTTAAAGCTAATCTGATGCTAAAAAAAGATATGCAAACTTACCATGACTACTTGCACTTTCTTAACATCTGTGTAATTAACTGTGAAAGCCCAGGGAAGAAGTGGTTTGACCAAGCATCCATTAGTAAGTGAAGGCCGGTTTACCTTTTTCCCCAAAAATCCATCGCTTGTGAAGACTGTTGGTGAAGAAGGTGGGTGTCTGTGTGACACACATCAGAAAGTCTGCAACAGCCAGATTAATGATGAACATATTGGCGGGTGTCCTCAAACTCCTGCTCCTGCAGTTTCACACAAAAATAAATCCGTTTGAAAGATGTTAAACGGTGGTATTTCATGTTATGTTATTTTTCTACTAGTTTACCAGTAGACTACACGTCTAACTGAACAAGTGTTGCATAATAGGGTGACAAAGCAGGTGAATAGAGTGGTACCTCGAGACACGAATGCTTCGAGTTACAATATTCCGAGATACGAAAAACACCAACAGTTCTGCTCTATTATCCGCTTGTTAAGTCTGACATCGCATTGCGCTTCCGGGTCCTGGCGCTCCATTCTGCCATTGCAGACAGTGCTAAAGGGGGCTGAAACGCTTTAAAACACTTTAAATAAGTTTTAAATCGAGCGAAACATTATGTATAGATTACCAATAATGTGCTATAACAAAAGTCAGTGTCAAGGTGTCATAAAAGAAATAACAGTTATAACGTAATTCTGTAGCGCAAGTTAGAGAAACCCTGTGACGCGTTCTCAGAAGCGCTCTCTCCAGTGCACTCAGAACTGTCAGCGCTTGTGCTTGAAACCATTTTAGTGTTAGTTATTCATGAAATATCTCGACAAAGTTAACTTTCATTCATTTCAAATACGTTTAACTTTCAAATGTTTTCTGCCACCTGTTCCACCTCCTCCAACACATCGCCTCACTCTCAAGGTAAGGTTGCCCAACTGGCAACTCAAACCTTCAGCTCCCTGTCCACATTATCAAGGGAATCTTAATGTGCTTCCACTCGAGTTACTCCAACGCCATTTCCAGTGCCGTGTCTTCTAATGGAGAAAAACACTCCCAAAGCATAAAGTTTCCACCACCATATTTGATGGTGGCAGCCGTAAATCTTAAATATTCTCTTTATTCATTTAAAGTTAAATCAGTTGACCCTTATTTTTTTATATTTTTCTAAATATTTTATTTGGTCACTCGTTGTTAAATTAAATTCCCCATGCTGTTTTTTTTTACTTTTCAAAATTCATTTCATCAAAAAATATCAGTACAATATCAGTAAATATGTATTAAAGAACTTAAGTAAAAGCAGCTTAATAAACTATTTTAAATAGTTTAAAATACATCTTTCTGATGTTTTTTTCTTCTACTGCAATTTATGTATTTATTGTATCTTCTTGCATTTTCATTTGACCAGTTGGATAGCAGCTTGAGAAAGATGATCCAAGACACATCTGGCTAATGAGTGATGGTGATGACACATGGCTGCACTTTGGGTTGTTTCAAGTCGTTTGGTACAGAAAGAATAATGCTGTGTGAAAGAAACATCCCAGTTGTTGTCCTTATGTCTGGACCAAATGACAGGTGTGAAACAATCCTAAAATGAAACTAAACACTAATGCAATCGAACTAACACTGTTATTTTCCATGGAGCTAACAAGCTGCATGCATATCTTCTTTCTTCACAGATAAAATGGCTCTAGGGGCCAGATTTACAAAACAAGTTAAATTAGCATGAAACCACAATCCCATAAATGGTTCAGCATGTACTAATTGAAGAATACTGATATTAATTTGCATAGTTATTTGCAACAGAATCAACCAAGATTAGGGCAAGCTAAAAATAAAGTGGTTTTGTTTTGTTAGGACAAGTTCCTGATTGGATGTTTTCTGGGGAAATCTCCATTTCTGTTTCCAGTTACAATGTATTAATCGACTACAGTAAAATCAATATTAACACTATCCTGATTTATAGCCCAGAATTCAGTCAAATCTAGTCTATATAAATTGAGCAAAAGTGTACATTTAGCAAATAAATAAATATCAGAGCTCACTTGCAGAAGGCATACATGACCAGGAAGTTTCCCACCATGCCAGTAATGCCCACCGCCAGAATGACTGAGCCGATGGTGTAGTGAGCGTGATCTGGAACATCCACGGTGGGAAAAGTACGCCGGACATCTGTCAGCATCGCCACCTGTTTAGAGTTAAATAGGAAAATAAAGAAAATGCTAGATTTTTTCAGATACAAAGAAGACACAGACACAAGGTCTTGAACCCCCAAAACATTTTTACATTTTTACAACCCCAAAACATTTTAACTTAAAAATAGCTCTTTTCCACCCTCTATGCATTTGTCTGAGCCTTCTCTGTTTTGAAAAGGAAAGTTTGGGGAAGGTCAAGAAATTCAACATTTTGTACAGAAGTAACACCATCCAAGTTGGAAAAATCGTATTGCTGTCTGCCTTCACAACAAAGGTCCCGAGGGATTCCCTCAGAGTATAATGACTACAAACATTCAAGGTTTCTCTACAGACTTTCAATTTCTTGCCATACATAATAATTGTTTCTTCTTCCTTTTCAGAGTTCACCACCATGTTGCTCTGTAGGCACCAAGCATTTTTCTTTGAAATCCTCACTTTTTTAAAACTATTAGTTCCAAAAACAGTCTCTCTGCTGCATTAAGAGAAGACCTTTTTTCATATATTACTTCTGTCTTAGAACAGATAGACGAAACGCAATATGTGCAGCCATGTCTCGTGCTTTTGGAGGCAAAGACTGATCTTTGGGAACACAGCCAGTCAAGAAAGTTCTGGGAGGTGATGATCCCGAACCACTGATGACAGACTTTGACTAAGGAATGACCAAAACATCATTTTAGATGTTTTGGAATGAAATCAGTCCAGTGGTTAGTCTAATAATGCCGCACCATCGCACCCCAGTTCCGACAGAAAAACTCATTGCCATTGCATTGGGATTTTATTTGGTAAATACGTTTCCATCAAAGTTTGTGCACTTTTTTTATCAGGTAAAAAGTTTATCCTACTGTCCTATTCACATTTTCAAAAGTTTTTGCATCTTGGCATTTCAATCCAGGGTTTATTTATGCAATGTTCCAAAATGCGCTTAAAAATAGGTTGATGGAAAGGCAGCTGGATGGAAAAAAGTGGAGTTTTCGAGAAATAAAATAAATAATTACAAAAAAAAAATCACCCTCTTCAGATTTCTTAAAGCAATATACTGTACATTGAAAAACATTCAGGGGTGTAAACGTGATTTTTAGCTGTAAATCTAACAACTTCTGAAGTCGTCTTTAAGTAGTTCACAGAATGCAAATTAAATTTATTTTAAATTAACTGAATTTATTTTATTTTAACTACACAAGGCAAAAACCACGGGCATATTAAAATGATATCCTACCCGAGCACAGTCATGATATGTAAGACATAGACATCTCTTAAAACCAATCACTGAATTGATCATTGAGCAAACATTTGAGAAATACAAATGGTTGCAGTGATTGTAAATATTGCAGGTCACCTCTGAAAGTAAATGAGAACTGTTTAAAATACAACAGTGGCACCATCTGATTGTACAAAGAGACAATTAGATTCAAATCCTCTAGTCTCTACACCCATTTAACACATCAATAGCCAGCTGAGAAGGAATTAAGAGGGTGTATTTAGGGGTTTTGAAGACAGAGCGCTGCAGTGGATTGTGCTGTTGCTTTCAGTTACACTAGTGTGTGGAACAGAGGACACAAGAAAGCTTTTAGAGGGGCCAGCTTCAAGTTTTTTGCCCTTGTGTCAGATGCGGTTCTTAAGAGGCAATTAGTACATCAAACACTGCAGTTCGATTCACTAGTGTCAACGTCTTAGTCGGTCTCTTTCAGCATCCAGTTATCCTGTTATACATCGAACTATCTGCTTTATTGACTCGCAAATGCCTCAATCTAACAAGAGCAAAATGCTCTGTCGGATGCTTTTCAAGTTAGAGCAGGCAATGGATGCACACAAGCACATTCAAATCAATCATATTTATTAGAACTCAAACAGTGACTGGGAAAATGTACTCTTAAAAGATGAGGATGTGAAGATAGGTTCAATGGTGGATATTGTAAGACTGTTGAAGAGATAATCACAAACACAGTAAGAAGAGTGCATTGCAGAAGTAATGAGTTTATAATCTGCAATAGATCAGCAGCGGATTAATGCAATGAGACTGGACATCTTTGCTCATGATGTTCGATAGAGCCGCCGGAAAATAAATGGGCCACTAAAGACATTTATCATCTGGTTGAAGGGTCCCCTTCCACTGATAATGGATGAAGAAGGTTTTTTTTGTGCTATTAACATTTTAACAGTAGGGATTTATCCAGGAAGCATTGCCTTTCAAATGTAAATACATGCTTTTTTTCAGCAGGATCAAACAATACAGAGGTGAATAGAATTAACTTGTAGTAGTCAGAAATGACATTGACCCATCAATTATTTGATTTTGGTTATCAAATATAATGTGGTGAAATAGATGATCAGTTTTGATATTTTGGCACCAAAAGAACATTACACACAACATAATTTACATGGTAATTCACATAAAAATATGAGAAATCACATGACCGTCTCTCAGGATAAATTCGCAAGTCCCAAATCTGTGCCATCAGTGCCATCTTATAGTAAAAAGAAGGGATAATCCTTGGAAGTACGAGGCCTGTGATATGGCTTGTATTTTGCAAGGTTTACAGTCATAAAAAGTGCTTGGAATAGTGTTTAAGGTTTAGGAGAGGTTCCTAATATAGAATTTTTACTTTGTTTTGACCATGTGTTTGCATTTTTGTGGGATTTAGGAATTTTTATTTTGTCTCAACACTTTTTTATACAGATTTTTTATTCTAAAACAGGGATGTTGTGGAATTATTGTGCAATATAAAAAAGGAAGATTTTTTTCTAAAATGATATTTCCATACAAAAAAAAAACTGTTCTAAAGGTAATTTATTACAGCAAATTGTAAAGTAGTAAAAAGCACTCAAAAGGCCCCGGACATCTAAGGGTTAAAGTACTCCAGAAATGATTAACCCAGTAAAGAGTAAATGTTCTTATATTAACTGATCAGGAACTACTCAATTACTTACTAATATGAAGCAAAAGACAACAAGCTACAAAAGCATTGACGATCCTCTTTGAAAATACCACTGTTCTGCTTATGTAACACTTACTTTGATGTAAAAATCAAAAAGATGCTTTTCTCACCAATGACCTTGCTGTTTTTTTCTAATTCACAAGAAAATTCAGCAACTGTATTTAATTAACCGAACAGGGAACATCATAGATACTGAGTGTTTGTACCAAAGACTTTTTACTCTTAAAGGTGGCATATAAAAAAACACCCTTTAGTGTTGTTCCCTCATCAAAAACATGCCTCAAGTTTTATTCTGATTTTTTCATGCATGTTTGAATAGTTCTATATTCCTCTTTTATGCTGAAAATGGCTCGATGTTCCCATAGTACCAACCCACTGACCAATCAGATTTATCACTGATACAGCTCAAATCTATACAGAGCGGGTGCGCTACATGACCCGGAAGTGTGAGAGCAGCAAACCCACTCTGAAAAACAAGGCAGAGAAAGTGTGATGTCTGACAGGTGAGAGTTGGTCAGCAGGGGACATGGCAAAAGCATGACTGTGGGAGGAACGGGGGTAAATGGTGCAATTTGTAGAAGCAAAAAAATAAAAGTTGATGAAAGACGTATTTTATGATTAATATTGCAGTAAGAAAGATACTAACGGTGCAATTCTAATATAGAAGGCTCAAATATTTATTAATAATGCTTTAAGAATTGCATAATATGGCCCCTTTAAGTAAATAATACAACGGTTTTTGAGTAAATAGTGACCTGAGTATTATTACTTTCTATATTTACTATAATTACTTTCAGCATAATTTAAGTAAATAGTTTCAGATGATTTGTGCATTTTCCTTCTCTAGGAACCACTCTAGCTCTAGTTACGAGATGGATGAACTGATTGACAACATCTGGAGAACCAGTGAGTGAAGGGATTTGGTTGGTGAAATTGATGGGTGTGAAATCATGACAAATTCAAGTAGGGACTTCTTGATCAGTTTAATTCCTTAAATAATCCATTGTTGTTTCTACTGCACAACAGGGGTGTGAGTAGTGGGATTTCTGATCAAATAGTCTTCATCAGACATCATATTTCCGTCAGGTATTATGCGATTGCGAAGTGTGGATGGCATGAACACTCCAAATACAAAAATAAATCCTCCAGGTACTTATCAAATTTAGTTGACAATCAAACAATCAAAGTTGAATGCACTATTCAGCTCACCTGCCGTGTTTCACATACTAACCAGTATACAGATTCTAATGATTAAGAAATAGACGGCGCACATTAAATTCTTTCCTTAATAGCCATTCCACCGTTGTAATGATTGGCGAATCTAGCCAATCAAGTCGGGGGCTTTTTGGGTGTGTTTTACTACTTTACATTTTGCTCTAAAAAGTTACCTTCCTTTTTTGTAGCAATGGTTTATTTCATTTTGTTTGCTACTACCCCAAGTACAATTTTAATAAATATTTGTTTTCATTACACCACAGAATAATTCCACAACAAACCTGAAATTGTAGACCAAACACAGCTTTTTTTGTGCCATTCTACTTTTTTGTGTCAGAACTTGAAAAACACTAGCCATTTCACAGGTCTTGCACTTCCAAGGGTTATCTCTTCTTTTCACCACTAGATGGGACAGTCTGTAAAAAGAAACTGAAAGATGATTGCACATTTTGTTCATTTAAAACCAAACAACACCTTTTTGAAACCACACATTATATTTGAAATTAAAATTAAACATAGGTGGATCGTGTCCTTCCTACTAAATTCAAAATGGCAGGCAGAGACTTCTAAGAGTTATTATGGAAAAGTGCCAAACCGTCCAACTAAAGGGACTGAAACAAGCAGATTGGAGAACTGTCAACTGACAACTTAAAGAACACAGAATACAATGCTATTTCCTTTAATTAAACACACTTATTGTTTGATTAAATGTAGACGGCAGACCCCCATGACCCCAGAAAAGGGACCGACCGACCGACCAACCGTCCGACCAACTGACCGACCGACCAACCATCCTACCAACCATCAAACCAACTGACCGACCAATCAACTGACCACTCGACCGACCATTTGACCCACCGACCATTTGACCAACCAATAAATTGACCAACTAGCCGACCCATCAATCAACCAACCAACCGTCCGACCAACTGTCCAACCAACTGTCCAACTGACCAACTGACCGTCCAATTGACCGACTGACCAATCAAATGAATGTCCAATCAACCAAGCAACTGACCGACCAATCAATCGACTACTCGAACGACCTATCGATTGACCACCCGACCGACTGTCCGACCGATCAATCAACTGACCAATCGACCGACCACTTGACCAACCAATATAACGACCAATCAACTGACCAATCGATCGACCCACCAACCAACCAACCGTCCAACCAACTGACTGGACAATTGACCGACTGACCAATCAAACGACTGTCCAATCGACCAACCAACCGACCGACCAATCGATCGATTACTCGACCGAACAATCGATTGACCACCCGACCAAACAACCGTCAGACCAGCTGCCCGACCAGTCGACCATTATATATATTTGTTTCTACAAAGCTCTTGAAATCTATGAATTAAATGTGTTTCTTTTGTCAACAAAGTATCTTTGCCATTAATGAATACATTGCTATTCATATATAAAACTTTTTTATGTGCACTGCCTGAAGCAGCTTTAGAAAAAGACCATTTAAGAAGTTAAACTTCCAAGAGCTTTGAACATTGTAATAAAAATGGGGTCAATTTAATCAGTTAGCTAGACATGTGCAAAAGCAGAGTGTTGATGGTTTGTTAACGTCACTTATTTCTCACCATTCAAGATGCCTATCCACCGAGACACTCTGAAGCAAGCAAACAAGCAACAATCAAATAAAACCCATCAACACAGCTGTTGTTCACTGTACTGTTTGTAATTGGAATTCATTTTTGGTGTCACAATCAAGGGGCTTTTGTTCTTTCAGAGTAGGAATTATCCAAAATCATGATTTGTAGCTATAGCAAAGGTCAATGAAGCGACGTGTTTTAAAGCAGGTTTAACTTTCATAACGGAGGTTGGAAGTACATGGTGTCATTAAAATGAAAGAGTGTTCAACGCAAATGGTCTCAATGATCATTCAGCTAATCTTAAGAGACAGAACTGTTATTTGCTTTAATCCTCGTAAGTCAAGTCCATAGCACTTTGTGTCTATTAGGTCTATTGCTGAGACATTTGGAAGAAAGCACGATCTGCTATTCAAATGGACGATTCTGCTGCATGAATAGAAGAAAATTGCTCTTGAAATGTCGCCATCACTTAGAGATAGAGTGTGCTGCAGATGAAGAAGAAAGGAGAAACATAAGAAATAACAGAAAAGTATAAAGCTGAAAAAATAAAACTGTATTAGAAAAATGAGCTTGTTTGTACAGTGTCACTATTTATAATAAACACAGCATAAAATTTAAGTGTGCTTTAAAACAGAATATTGACTTAAAGAATAATCACTTTTGTATAATCTAAGGTGGATTATGTACAATACCTTTTCAAATGGGTAAAAATAAACCTGTCATGACTGAGAGCAACAGATTGTGCTGAATGAATTAGTTGCTCCACTTATTATCCTTGCTTGCGGCTAGTAGACACAGGCTGGATAAGAGCGATGCACAAAAATCAATTCTGAATCCATGAGCTGACAGCTTTCTGATCAATCTTGAACATCTCTGGAGACCAGCAGCCACCACAAACTACTCAAGCAGAACCTCTGATAAAGGCAGCCGACTGCTTTTAAAAAAAGTGTCTTCTTTTGGAGATTATCTACCACACGTCCGACAAAGCAAAGACCTTTCCGTAAAGAGCAAGGGCAGGTTAACTCTGAGAACTTTCTACAATGAATGAGAAATTGAAGCTTAGGTTTTGGAACTGAGAGAAATTCCACTGGAATCTCCACAGCGTTTACTCCTGAGAAACAGTTTGATGACAGACAATTTTTCCCCCGGGCTGTCATTTAAGAATTCTTTTTTAGTTCTGTCTGGATTGGTACACGTATAAGTACCTCAAATTATGTATTTTCTTTTCATTTTTCTTAGTTTCTTTAATCTCAAGTAGTTCCATTGCTACACTGAGAAGTTAACAGCCAGCACCTGACTCCAATGATCCACACCCATCTTGATTGGACAAAGAGGCGATGTAGTGGGTGTTTAACCGGCATTGTGGAGGGTGTATTGGGCGTGATGTCATTTTTCATGAACAATGGGTAATTTTGTGTGTACAAGCTATTTAGTTCCTTTTCATTCTGACCACAAGGGGCAGTAGGGCATCCTATAAATACTTGCTCCTTCAGGGAGTAAGTAAGATTAGTAATGGCAGCAAACAGTTTTGAATGCATGGTACAGTACCCATGTCTGTTCATTGGATCTGCTTTTTACATTGTACATACATTGCCTTTGTATACTGAACTTTCTTTGACATTTCATTTTCTATATATAAACGCAAATTAGACATTCTACTTTTTGGATGATACAACAAAACTTATGTTAATTTTTTTTTAAAGTAAAGTGGAATTTAACAAGCTCAACTTACCAGTTTAAAGGTTAGCAGCTCCAGTATTTCAAGCCCTTAAATCAACTTAACCTTTCGTTTCAACATTAACAACTTAAGAAAAAGGTAATTTGCAAAAATACTCAAATACAGCAAATTAATGAGAGGTTTTCACAATCCCTCATTAAAAGTAAGCCAATACAATGTTTTTGTACAACATTCTTCTTTTAATAAATCTCCAACTAAAGTACTTTTAACTGTAATGTGTTGTGCTTATTTCATAAACCAAAATATAGCCTGTGATTCCTTACAATGTTCAAATAATATATTTACACTATCTTACTAGTAAGTACTTTACCTTAACCTTAATCAGCCAATCACACTGGAGGATTAATTATCAAATACATACTAAAACAAAAACTGTTTTAGTAACAATGCAATGTATTTTCAATATAACAATGTAAAATTCTGTTTACAGAGCCAAACAAAAGTAAGAAAATAATGTCTGCTTTGGAAATTTTGTGGTACAATCTGCACTCAATTAAAGGGCAATATATAAATACCACAGGTAGCTAGGTAATTAAATTAATCCACATTGTTTAGGGCTAGTAATTGGACATGTGCTAAAAGGGGCTTGTCGCTTATCTATTTCATAGAAAACACCTGCTATTAACTTGACTTTAAGTGATTCAATTGGTGTTGCAAATAGCTCCTATGAAAAGCTAAAACTGAACTTAAAGCTTGAACTAAAATAAATTATCTCAGGGATGTTCATGTCTGGTGACTGAGCTGGCATGATTAATTACTTGATCTTCTTCGACTTGAGGGATTTTGATAGTGGAGATGGAAATATGCGATGGAGCACTGTCCTGTGATGCATAATTTGGCGCACTTTTATGTAGAATAAAAGAAGTAGCTAAGATTTCTTGGTCTTTTTGACTATTGGTATTGCCTTCCACCCTGGCGATCTCTCACACACCCACAAACTGGATGTAACCCCAGACCATGATTTTTCTGGCAACAAACTTTACTGTTTGCCTGACCTGAGCATGTAAAAATGTTCTCGGACATTTTTTTTCACCTTTGCACTTGAGATTGAGACACACTGTAGGTGTCTGACACATCAGCAGTTGATCTGGTCTTCAGCCTCTTGATAATCAACACGTTAGTCTCAGGGTAAATCTTAGGCATGTTTGCAGAGGTCTAGTTCTAGTTATTGTGGATGACACTTGCCCTGGGGTTCTTTTTATACACATTTGATACCTAACGGATTCATTATTACTCACGGGGGAAGCTAATATGTCATGGCGACAACACTTATGTCTTTGCAAAAATTGACTCGAGTTTTACCTTTGAACTGAAACATTAATACGAAAGCAGTTGCAATTAAAATGAGCCATTTCTTGTGAAAAAAATCTTGATTAGTAATATATATCAGCAGCACTTCAGGTCAATTCGTACGCAAGGACTGGACTTTTGGGTTGGACCGTATAACAAATTTCAGGAGGAGTTATCAGGGTCTGCCATTGGTGTAACCAATAAAGCTAATTAACACATACCCATGTAGGCCTAACCAATTAATCATCCACAGACATAGTCCAAGCTACCCTTCCTTCCACCCCGATGCCACAAGGGGAGTTTAGCTCACAGACCTTTATCCATTCACGGACAGCTCACATAGTACATTCGTACCAGCCAGATGTGCTCATGACATTAGGCAAGTCCAGCTAAGGAACTAGTGAAAACATTTTAATGCACAATAGTATCAATTCAATAAATTTGCATCATAAGCTGAATGAAGTTGGAGGAACAGCCACCACCCACATCTCTACGCAGGGTAAACCGATGTGAGATTGACAGCGGATATCTCTGAATATCCACTGGCACTCTGTGTTTTTCTGCGAGAGACTCACTGTCCTGCTCTCAAAAAAATAAGGAACTATGGATCTAATCAACTGGTCTCTGAATGCAATTGACGCCTTTTTCTCATCAAGGAGTGTGGGTTCGGGGGAGCCCACCTGTCCTGCAGGAACTTTCGCTGCTGGCTACACGATGAATTTTTGGGCGAAGTGAAGGATAAGGGAGATGGAATGGAATGTTGACTGGACTTAAAACTGTCAGGACTCATTTAATGGTCTGTGACTGCAAACTGGATGTCATTGGGGAGAGATTGACAGCTATGCAATGGATGTTGGATAAAAAGGAGACCGGTGATAGACAGTAAAAATCTTCCCTTATCTCCTCTAACCTTGAAGGCCACAAAAGGAGTCAAAATATTCCAGTGAGAGGGCGAGATAACGAGACGCTCCGCATTACTCGGTCTCACAACACCTCCGCTAGCTTCTTCAAACCACTGTAATCTGAACGGGCCATGAGTAAAGCGCCGTTAATGGCAGCAGGAAAATGTCGGCTGTTGACTGCAGCGGTCCCACCACTTTCCTTGACCCTACCCCTCCTGCAATGTTTTTCCTGTATTATGTCTATATATGTTTGATTGCAATGGCTTTTTTTAACCAGCTCCACACTGCCCTTTGAAGGACGAAAAGGTGGAAAAGGCTCTTTTTGATCTACCTTACCCAGTGTATACCCATTTCTTTGTTTCTTTCTCTAATGCTACCTCTCAACACAGGCCTGTCCTCACCTTGTCTATGTCTGTGGCCAGAGGGTTCTTATTTCACTGCATGTAAGTGTATGTGACAAATAAAGGTTATTTCATTCATTCATTCATTCATTCATTCATTCATTCATTCATTCATTCAGAGACATGCCCATAAATTAAGGTTCAGAAGATTGACAATGATATCTATATTTGTTTCAAAATAATTAATCCTCAAATTAATCTATTATCCTGATAATGGCGTTGATTTAAAACTATTCTCTTTACCACCGTAGCTATTGCTAGTGAGCAAAGCTTCTTCCCAATTTTTTACCTCTATTTTTCCAATGAAAACAACTTTATCGCATGTTCCCAGTGAGGCTGGATTTAAGTTGAATGACTCCGATTCTGCCTGACAGGACAAATGCACTTGAAAGAAAATCAATAAAGTCTTCACACAACACATTTTTTATACTGTTCAAAGTCTTTGTCAGAAAGAGGCTTGTGTAGTTTAATGGCGAGGAGAAAATAATGCCAGCAGCTTCAAGGTTATATGTTCCTGAGTTCCAGAAAACACACATGCTGATAAAATATGTTGCTTCAACTGTAAGTTGCACAGGATAAAAGCATCCTCTGTATAAGCTTCAATGCAAATAAAACAAGATAAAGCATGGCTTGTCCCCAATGCCCTATTTCATTTTTCTCTGTCGTCTGTTTGGAGTACCAAGAGCAGATGACCTTTATTAGACCCTTAAGTTTTATGTACAATAAATGCAAAGTAAAACTTTAGTATTTGTCAATGCGGTTCATTTAAGGTCTGAATCTGCCTGTCGCTTTAAGGCCTGTCACTAAAGCTTAACACAATCACACAGGAAACATCAGGAGGCGTGCTGTAAAGACCACCCACAGTGAGAATTGTCATTTCAGATGTTATAATGGCTGCTAATGTCAGAAATCCTTGAATGACGAGACAAAGTCACAGCAGCTGGAACAGATGTTTCAATCTCTCTGCTATAGTCTCTATCTCTTACACACTAACAACACAACCATATGCCAGTAGTATGTTAAAGTACAATAAGATGTTTCAAATTTCATCACTGGTGTTTAAGCAATTTCCAAATATACATTTGAAAATGAACCATTATTATCAATGTTTTGATGCCTCACTTTAAACAGGCATCACATGGATCCTGCACATTTACATTCTTTACAATTTTTAAAGCTTCACTTTTGCAAAGAGTGACAAGAAACGGCTTTAAACTGAATGTAACAATCTACAGTGCTCTTTCAATCTCATGGCAGCACCCAATCAGTTCAGCGTCTGTGTTTTTGTCTTTTTTAAGTTATATTTGTGCTCATTTCATCTTTGGGGAGGTAACAAAGAAATGAAGGAAAGGTACTAGTGATCTCCTGCTGCTCACCAACGTGAAAAACTTTTCTTTGAACTCTGTGTAAAGAAACTTTCTGTGCAGCAATAGGTGAGTTCATCTTTGCCTCATTCACAATGTTTTACAGTACACAGAAATAGAACTTTAAACTGCACATAAATGAAATACAAACATGAATATACCATTCTGATAAATTCATTTACACCTTGTGACAACTGGAAGAAATGACTGATGTTTGCTGATGGTAATTTCCTGCTTGTGTTTCATAGATTTTTGTTCAGGAATTACCACACGCCAAAGGACGTCAATCGTCATGCCATATGACATTTTTAATGTTTGGTTAAGTTGAAATCTTAATATACCCAAAACACGTTTGGTGGTATTTAACTATATCTAGTCAGAAGGACAAAATTTACAATTTTTTTTTTATCTGTTCGTGAGTTGTGTTATTTGTCCGATTTATTGCATTTTGAACCACACAATCACAAAAGATACACCACATTAGACTTATTATTAAAAATAAATGTCACAAGATTCATGTTTTACGGTATTATGGGGTGGGGGCGGCTTATAGGGCCCTCTGGCAACTTAATAAATCCACCTCATTATTTTGAATATGCACATATCAATTATGTAACCAACTAGTTGTCAAGCACTCCTCAAACACACAGACAAATTAACGGAAGTAGATGTTCAGTCTTTAATGAGCCACAGCCAAACAGCTCCACTGACAGCTACCAACATCCATGGCAGAGTTTTAAACAGCCAGTTCTCTTTAATGTCAGTGATATCACTCACTCGCTCTTTTGTGGATGTGAAAAATGTCCATTAGTTTCAAACGGGAAATCAGTTCCAATATTGGAGAGCAAACTACTAAATAGGTCCTTTGAGGACTGACCACAGTGTTGCACTATGCATGCACTAATAATAATAAAAATATATGATTCACTAGAGGAGCAAGAACCCCTTTTGTTATAACACAACAGTATGCAACTCATAAAATGTATGGCATTCACCTTTAATCCGTCCAGAAGGATTGCAAACAAATGAACACACATTGAACTGACATTTACATGACGTGAATACCAAAGAGCACTGCTGCTGGTTAAACATCAGCTAATTATACATTTTTTATCGGGAATGCATCATAATTACTCATTCTAGACATCGTTTTATCGCATCATAGTTTTTATCTCACCATAATAAGCACTGTGCAGACAGGATATAACCAGGAATATCTTACTTCTCTCAGGAATTAATCATATGTTCTACAGTAGATCCCAGATGATGCTCTGTGATCCTCTCTTATGCTGCCAGATCAGACGTTTAAAATGATGAGATCTGTATTCCCATTGATGTGTTATGTTTCTGCTAATTTGCCAAGTAATTTCTTGCCTAAGGTTGTAACACCTGTGGTAGAATGTGCGTATAGAGTCGAATTCCAGCTGTGCACAAGTACAAGGAAATGAAGACTGTATTTAACCTCGAGATTAAAAGCCCATGCTGGCTGCGCCTGAAGAAAATCTAGACTTGGGACTGGAGCATACCCAGTGTAATTAGTATGAGAGCGTTTCCTGCTATGGTTCCACCATGGTCTTCCGATTCCTCATTTCATGAACGTAGTCCTTACATTTGAGAGTTTTCTCAGACTTCCAGCTCCTCATCTCTGACATGGACTTCTCGATGACTTGGTTCATCTCTGGGAGTAGATTCATAATCTTTGCCATCCCTAGCTTCTACCTGCTCCAGCTATGGTTCAGGGAGAAAGGGCTCTACACACTAATCCGAATTTTTGGTCCAAAGTTTTGTGCAAAAACACACCTTGATTGAAAATCATGGGCGCCAATGGGACATCACAAATCTGCCCGAACGAGAGGTGCCAATCAAAAAGAGTTTTGCATTACCATACCAGATCTTTATTTTGCGAGGAGAACGAACAATGAAGCTGGCTAAAAAAGCTGCTCAGTGGTGCTCATTCCACATTTTTATAGTGACTTTTTACAGGAAACAGGGAAAAATAGTGCCACAAATCCTCTTTTCTGCACTATTATCTCCCTGTGATCAGCCATCATCCATGATTTTTCCTATGTGTACTTTGAATTCTTCTCTGTCGTTGTTGTCTTCTTCTTTCCTGTTTCCCTGTGGGAAGCAGGCATCTGTCCGCAACGCCATCTTCAGGCATGGTGCGTCATTGCATCAATACTTCCTTGACCCAGACAAAGAGCACCCTGCTCATCCGAAGATTTATGCAAATTCGGACTGGTATGTAGAGGCCTTAAAGTATTTGAACACTAACTATAAAGTTTTGGACCAAACATTTGATAAAAAATGTATTTCACATTGTACCTATTTCACTTGAAACCTGCTTGTGTAAATTTAGTCCATGAAAGAAGCAATAAGGGCAAATGCTATATTTTGCATTTATTGTATCAGAAGTTGTTTTAATGTATGTTTGACTTGTATTCAAGTCCATACCTTAGACAAACAGTGAGACTAACAGGCTTGGAATCAATATGCACTTGGAAATTTGTTTATTTTTATTAATATACATACATATTTGTTGGTGATACATAAGTGCAAAGCTAACAAAAGGTCACCCAATGAAACGTAAATCCAAAAATATCTGAAAATCTATCTGAATATTACCATTGTGCTCTGAACTCTTAGGATCAGATGCTACATATTTTCTTTTACCTTTTAGTAGCAGCAAAACTATGATGTCAAAATAGCTGCCTGAAGATGTCACATTCCATCTTTAGAGCTCTTTTACAAGTGCATTAAACATATACATGAATATACGGAGGTGCAATGGCCTTTAGCCTACTGCTTCACATAGCAGTTCTGCACCTATGTATATTGCTTTGGATTGTATTGGACTTGTGTTTTTTATCTGTTATGGTTTTGTTACAATGCAAGGTTGTGCCTTGTCAAGAGAGGGGGGTACTGCCATTGATGTGGCTGTATTACAGGTGATTAATGTAAAATGGGGTGGCATGGTGGCTCTGGCACTGTGGCCTTCCAGGTAGAACGTTGTCGATTCGAGGCTCAACGGTGACCTTCCTTGTTTCCCCTTACAAATCCCAAAACATGTGGTTAGGTTAACTGAATAATCTAAAATTCCCCTTTAAAATGTATGAATTTGTGACCAGCAGACCCCCGTGACTCCAAAAGGAAATAAGCGGCGTTAGAAGATGAATGAATGAAAAATACAAAATGATTTTAAGGGATTTTATTCAAGTTAAATTGTTTGTGTATTAGTATCCTACTGGAAACTGTATTTCTGTTCTGTCATGTAAGTGCGGAAAACAGATTACCTAACACCTGATCTCCATTCATGCAGTTCATGCACAATCAACAGAAAAGCATTCGTCACTTCCTGTGAGCATTTTAAATGTACGTTTAATTTGTGTAAATGTTGAATTTCTGAGAAGCTTGTCTACCTAATTGTATGTAAATGATGCACTATTCTTTAGGAGTATTTGAATTATTATTTATTAATGTGCATGTAAATACACTCGCTTAGTAAAGTTTATGAGGTGACTATGCTTGTGAAGGTAAACAGTGCAAAAAGCAAACAAAGGGAAAAAAGAGAGGGGACAAGCAAATGGATTCAGCCAGATTCCCCGGGGATTGTTAATAAAATTTGGTCCTGCATAACCTGCCAAACACTCAAATGCATTGATGAGCCCACAATTCTCCAGTTCTCATAGCTCTCCAGAAAAAAAAAATGTGTTTTAAACATACACATACTCAATGTGTCTGTAGTTGATGACCAATCACCTACATACAGAGCCCAACACACTGGAACTTCTACGACATAGAAACATTTGTGACCCATAAATTTTACATATTGTACAGTCTAACAGTTTGAAGAAAATGATACTTATGACACTGGTGTGTCACGACTATATAAGTCAGTGATAAACTTTTTTAGAAGAAGGCAAGCTGCATAGTAAAACGTATTTTTAGTCTTAATATAATAGTCTTTCATTTTTGAAGACTCAATATTTGTGCATAAGACTGCAAGGACTTGAGTGACTGCCAACAAGCACTAAGCAGAAAGTAAAGGGTTCCATAATCTCAGCTCTGCCCATTTCCTGCCTTTTCCTAAAATAAGTGGTTTAGAAAAAGCTATGATCCAAGTGATCATATTTCCCAAAGAAATCCAGGGCAACAAAACTCCAAAGTTCCTCCTGTATAACATAACATACTGGTACGTCCACAAGCTCAGCCCAGCATTGCCGCTTATAGCTTTTACAAAATGAAGATATGTGCCTATAGTTCCAAGAAAAAACCTTAATGAAGACGAAACTTTCAGGATAGGGCTGAAACATGCTTGCTAAGTGGATACATTAAAATCACTGTTTCCTGAAGGATGTAAATAAAGTTGGCAACTCCTTGTCAATCCAATTGAATAAATCAACCCAATTTGTTTTTTTAGGTAGTTGACTGCAAAATAATCTCCATTTAAGAGAGTGTGGATGTAAAAAAAAATGAGAACCACTGGTTCGTAACATAGTATAAGATTTTTTATTTTAAAATGGAGATAAACAGAAACAACCACCTTGAATAGATCGAACACTTCCATCTACACCATAAAGCATATGACAAATTCATTAAAACACATTTTAGTGAAATAGACATTTAATCTTAGACCCATTGATAGCCAGAGTTCCAGCACTGATATGAGAAGAAAAGGAGCAGATATAATTGAAAGAGCCTCAAAATGCCCTCTTATTGCTTACTGGACAGAGTCCTTCATCCAGCAGCTTCTGCAGTTTTTGCTCACAGCCAACTGTTTGGGTGAATCAAAGAAAACTAATCAACATACAATAAACAAAGAGTTTCACTAATGAACAATTTTATATTTATGAGTTTATGTATAAGTGAATAGTCCCTTTGCATCACCTTGAACAGCCGTTGTTAGGTTACCTCACCACGACTTTTACTTGTAACTTTTCTATTTATTTAAACGTACGGAAGATCCACGGGTTAAATACATATATGAATTGCATTCATAGCGAGTTAATTCCAATCACGGGCGCACGGAGTAACCAAAGTCGTTAGATTGCGCGCGCGCTGTTCACATTAGTTTTGTTTTACGTGTCCTTTTAATAGTTTTTTTTATGTTGTGTACCTAATTATGCAACAACAGAAAGCTTAGACACAGTAGAAACGCGCGCAATCTTCCATAAAACGCGTCGTCGCATCTCAGTTAAATAATCTCCTCATCTTTGTTCTTACCGTGGTGGCTCGCGCCGGCAGCTCCATCAGCTTGTGCGCGCTCACCGCGCTGTAATTCCACGGGGCAACGGTGTCTCCGCTCTCCGCGGTGCTATTGGGGACTTGAGTGGGGATTCCCATGCTGAGCGAGCGCGACGCGTTCATCGCAGTGGCGACAGGAGCTCAGAGCTGGTGCGCAACAAGAGTTAGTTAAATCCTGAAAATGCACATTCCCATGAAAGTAAATCTATCAGTACTTCTGTGTGTGTGCAGTCAGGAGCTGAACTGTCAACCGCGTGCGTCCAGCGTGTGTGATGAGTTTGTCAATGCCAGGAACCATGTGCAGATTCGAGTACGCATGAGGAGGGATGCTCAGTTAGGCAAACATCCCACATGCAGCGCAACAGCCCTGTACTAAGCCCTTCATAAGCACACAGAGTGTTTGCCCATGTGTGTGTGCCCGCTTGCCCCATGTGTGTTTATCTGCCAGCAGGAAATTCATTTCTCTAGCCTGCACTTCAAGAATCTGTCCATTTCTTTCCCCCACCCTCTTTCTCACACGCACAAACATAACAAAAAACTTTTGTAATTATGCTGGTGACCCACAAGACTAACAGCCAGCAACCCACCTGGACTCAAATCAGGAACAAGGAGAATTGCTAACCATTAAGTGTGCCGTCTATACCCACTTAAATAGTCAATTTAGGACCACAGGTCTGCTGGAGATATGCGTATCACACTTTATGCAGAGGCAGAAAAGCATAGACAAAATAAAAGCATCCTTCTGTTCCAAATCTATAACCGTTACTTTCCTGATGGTCATTAAGAATGTCTAGAATCAAAAGCAGTACTAAGTAGGTAGATGGTGGTTTTGATTTGGGGTGGGGGGGAAGTCTCTAACTACGCGCAGGAACCTTTGTGTTGAAATGCTATGACATATATATTCAAGTCATGCCTACTGGATGCACGAATAGTTCTTATATAATACAGATGGTTCAAAGCACATTCACAGAGAACTAGCTGATGCTGCAGTTGTCGCACGATCAGTTGTCATGTATATATTTAGAATGCTTTTTATATTATTATTTCTCAATATTATATATTTAAAACTTTAAAGGGCCATATTATGCAAAATTAACTTTTATGCACGAGAGCGCATTAGCATACACAGGCACTAAACTGCGTGAAGCAACTTGTTATTTTTACACATTTATGGTCGATTAATTAGCTTGAGAAGTGATGAGACATACACAGAGCTCTTTGATGCACATTGGACTTTATTTATGTCCCTTTCCAGCCCAAAAGCATGACTGTGGGAGGAACAGGGATAAACTGTGCGTTTTGCGGAGGCAAAAAAAATATGATTTTTTTTTTTTACTGATAATATTTTATAATATATGCTTTTAGAAAGTTACTAGTGGTGCAGTGTTAAAATAAAGGCATCCAATATTTATTATAACTGCTTCAAAAATGGCATTATATGGCCCCTTCAGAAAAATCATTAGAAAAATCTGCGAAAGTAGAGCAGGTGGACATGAACAAGTGGGCAACTTATCTGAGCTTAATACAACAAATTTGTAACTTAATATTTCAGAACACGTACATTATTACTTTAAAAAAGTAGCTAGAACCTTAACTTTGAGCACTTCTTATGATTAACAGACCCTTTGTTACATACTGCTTATGCTTTGGTCTGCAAGCATGTTTCATTTCATTTCAACAGTTTAAATTCAGTGAATCCCAATGACGACTTTGACGAGCTCAGATCTAAGGTGTGTAAAGGCATAAAATGCAGACGGTAAGGTGTGAAGGTAAGATGGTGACAAGTTATGAATGTATGCACCTTGAATGGAAGTATGCAAAGTATATTCAAAGTATATAAAATTCTCTAATCTTACGAGAATCTGAAATCTGAGTAAGATATAAATTTTTGATGGAAGACACAAGATGCAGCTAATCAGGTTGGTCACATGATGGTCTGCTTAGTATGTCCGAACTTGATTCATAAAAATGAAATTGTCTTCAGAGTGTTTGGCTTCTCTGTCTTTAGTGATTATGATGAATCATTTCCAAGCTGTCTCTTTTTTTTATTATTATTATTATTTTTAATAGTAATATTTTACTAATACACCATTATATGTCCCATGTTTCCATACAGCACCATCTATTCATATAATATTATATTATACTGAGACACAGTTGAAATATTTAAAATATTGTAAAAGGTACCATTTAGAGTTATTCTGGGACATTGAAAAAATGTGCTGGTAGTTTGAGAGGAAGTGCAAATGAATATGGGTCATAAATAATAAACAAAGAGTTGCTTTGTTATGCAAGGGAGAAGAAAGGAAAAAAGAAAGTCACCAGTTAACATTTCATAAGGTGGATTTATTCAAACTGTACTGCTTGTTTACATTTGGTTCTTTGTAGAACTCCATTATTATTTGTTTCCATAACATCCAGATCAACCCAGATAATACATGTGCTAGTCTGAATAGAATCTAAATTATATAAACCAACTTAAGAAGTACTGACCTATCAGTGGAGATTATAAACCCTTTCTTTTACTCACATGAGCCGAAAGGCACCAACAGATTCCCATGATCACATTTAAAAATATTTAAAATCTGGTACCAAATCATAGATTTTTTTTTACCTGCGTCTTCCTTTTCAGGGTCACTCTCACACTCTCACACTTTTCAGGGCTCTGCTGGTTCCTATGTCCAGAGCACCATTGGATGAATGGTAGGGTACACCCTGGACAGCTCACCAGCCCATCACAGGGCAACACACACATTCACTCCATTTATGAACCTGGTTTAATCTGTCTGGAGGAAACACAGTGAGAACATGTAATCTCCTCCAGGGCCACCTGCTGGCTTGGTACCAAATGTTTCAGAAACATTTTTTATTTCTATAATTTTTTTATAGATCTATAAGATCTATATTTTATTACAGACTATATTTTTATTATTTTGATCATAACAATTGTATTTTTGTTTCATGAAGTTCAGCGTGAAGATTTGTACAAACACAGCAGAAACACAGTTAAATACTCATTATCTCTCACTACAATGGACTCAGAGGCAGTTCCACAGGACACCAGAGCTGTACAAAAATGTTAGGACGCGGCCAGATGAGAGAGCTGGGCCGGCAAAGGATAAGGGCAAAATGCATATGACGAAGGAATGTAACGTGATGCATAGATGCGACGACAATCTCATAAAGTGCATATTGACAAGGAAAGCGGCCAGTAGTTGAGTGCTAGTGAATGAGAGGAAATAGGAAACACGTAACTGACACAACCAGACCCCAGTAGTGACCCACTTTTTGTGGCCACGCCCACCTATTTTCCCACCACTTCATCAGAAACCTAAAGAACACGTCACCGACTCTCCAAAGATTTGTAGTCAATAATTTAGACTCATTATTGAGTACAGAATAAATAGTAAAATATTCATTCACAAATATTGCACTGAGCCCCGTGACGCCTTCCTTTCTAAAATGGACTACTTTCACTACTACAAAAACTAGCTTCCAGACTACTAAATAATCTGATCACTGCTAAAATGTTTACTGAAAACTTTAAGAGTTGGTGATCGGACAAAAAACCGCCTCTGAGTATGTTTACAAGAAATATATACACCACAGATTTATTCCTGCAATCACTGGAAGTACTCACCTGCAACAAAGTTCTCTCTCCTGGCTGCTACATCTCACCTGTTTCCCCGACTCCATTCTTTCTCCACTACCACCACAGGTGCAATATTCACCTCATTTTACCTGGCTCTAAACCTCTGGGAAAAACTGCTGCCATCACCTCATTCCAGGGCACTTCCATAGTTAGCAAACTCTTTGTTGTTGAAGCTTCTATTCGTCTTGTTTAAGGAAAGTCACATGCCTGTTCTCCAGTTGTGTTAATAAAACTTGAGTTGATTACTACGGAGCCCCTAAAGTGTCTTGGCGGTAAGAGAAGAAAAATGGTAGGAAAAAAAAATCAAGGTGAAAAAAATATTAAACACATACTAAATCTTACCTTTGGTGGTTACCTTTTTTAACTTATATTTATAGTTACAATTAAAAACAACACAATTTTTTATGTGCACAGCACATATGCACATTTCCGGTATCTTTGCGAGGAAACGCAAAAAAGGAAAATATTTTTTTTTGCCCAGCTTTACTTTTTTCCACCCAGATTTTTTTTCCTACCATTATTTTTTTTCTCTTACAGCCATGATGCTGATGCTGTCAGGGGCTCTGTAGATTACGGACACTTGGTCTTTCCAGCAGTTTATACTCTGCATTACATTATTAATTTTATCATTTCACAATTGTTCATGATACGAAAGTTTCGTGTTTTTGTATGTGATTCTACACACTAATGCCTTCAATTTATAAAGCGCTTTTCCAGACACTCAAAAGATGCTTCATAATCTTCAGAGCATTATTTATTCACACACCAGTGGTGATAAGCGTCCTTGGTAGCCCTTAGTTGCTTTGGGACACCAACAAAGAACATCCCACCAGTCACACACTGGCATACAGGGCAATTCGGGTGAAGTGGCTTGCCCAAGGCCACAACATCAGAATGAATTGAGCTGGTGTGGATCGAACTGCCAACCCTTTAGTTATAGGATGACCAATGCTCCCACTACGCCCCATTTACATATTCTTGTGATGTCAAAAAAAAAAAAACAACAACTTTGGAATAAAAAAAGTGAGACTCTTTTTAATCTTTTAACATTGGTAAAAAGCTAATACAGCTAATATATGTATTTTAAAAAATATACCTTACTCTGGTATCGCCAAAACATGTGCACATTGCTGAGTTTGCTGCAGAAAACCCTGTAAAGAACAAACCCAAAAATGTTAAAATAGTCCAAAGTTCCATTTATAACATTATCATGTCACGGTTCACCCGCTGGTTCAACTACTTTAACTTTCACAAGATAGCAAGATTGTGAAACCAATAATAATATAAAATGTGATAAGTATTATACATAATACTGATGTGTTTTTATTTCTCGTTTGACAGCTCTGTGCTACTAAATCACATCCATCATGAATGAAAAAAAGTCGATAAAAACCTGAATGAACCACTGTTTCTGGTGAGACTCTCAACCTTTATCTCATGAATTAAGATTAATGTAACAAGAATACGGCAGAATTCCCAAAACTCAACTCCTGGCACATTTATTACTATTAACTACGTATATATCTAAAGATCAGAAAGTCACATAAAGTATCTAGACAAAATTGTGTTTCAATAAAATCTAAATTTAATGGTGAATGGAGGTGTGATGTGTAACTCCTGTAAACACCAAACCCTACTCTACTCACCGACTATGCCAACTTCCGGATTCCTGAAAGGGGCTCCCACTGAATTCGGACCATTCCCCTGTATGACTCACCTCTTCTCACGGATCCTCTTGGGAGCTTGTTCCTGCTTGGCACTAGCCTGGTTCCGGTTCCTGCTTCCTGTTGACTGTAGGCATTGTTCCTACCTTTTTATTTCTGTAACCTGCTAATCCTGGAACAGACTGGTACTGGTTCTGATTCTGTCTCATTCTCAGTGTGAAAGTTTGTAGAGGAATGACTTAAATGCACACACAGTAGAAAAAAAGTAATATCCCGTTACTAGATGGTTAAAGATTGTGCACAAACTTTGATGTTGGCTTATAAAAGTGCCATTTAAAAAGCCACATACAAAGTTCCTCATGATAATATGAGTAAAATAAACCTGCCCCCATGTCTTTATGGTTTTCCTTAGCCGAAATATGCCATAATGGTTGGTATGGTAAACCGTCAGGTTGCCGGAGGGTTCAGTAACATAATATAATGCTCATTTTGACACTATAAGTCATATAAACCAACCCCCATGTTTTTGTTATTTACCAAGTTTGGTTGCTAGAGAGCCATAAGTGATGCTTCATCTTTTCTTTTCCATATATTTTCAGTGACCATTATAAGTCTGTGGTAAAGGTTAAACCTCTAAACGTCGTGAAACAGTGATGCTGTGACGGTGTCCATTCCAATCAGCGCTCTCCTACTCACAAACTAAACAATCCTGGAAGTCACAATCTGCGTAGCCCATGCACACCTGGCTCCAGTCAACAGGAGTGGAATAAAAGGGTACCAGAAACACACAGAGGCCAAGTATTGTACTCCAAGAAAGAGAGAGGGAGAGAGAGAGAGAGAGAGAGAGTTGGTGAATGATCGCTGTTTTCCACTGACTCCTTTTCCCCAGAGCAGTTGAGCCTGGACCATCACACCACTCCACTTGTGGATAAGAAGGGGACGCACCAAAATCACAAGCACCAACCCTCCATGAAGACGCAGAGCACGTTCGCCACCGATCACTATTTTTTACTGTTTTCATAAAAGCAAATAAATGTAAATAAAGCGTTGTTTGCATTAAAAACCCCTACGCGTGATACTGCACCTCGCTACAGTATGTCCTTGCACCGGTTGATGACTTCCACAAGTGTAGTCAGTTTGACCCCATGTTGTCAAAGGAAAAAAAATCCCAGAATCTTCAGCAAATTCTCCTAATTCCTTCAGTGGTAACAGCCTGAAAATATATAGCAAGTTTGGATGTCTTGGCAAAGTTTGGTGCCTTTAGTGCGAACAATCTAGGAGAGGATGCATGATGAATTTTTTTTTACGAACATTTTGACAAGCCAATTAAAGTAAATAATTAATAAATAACAAAACGTAATTTTATATTTCCAACTTGGTTCTAATGATGCATGGAGCATCTGAAATGCAGGCAATTGTTCACTGGGATAAATTTCTGATAGTATTTCTGATTCTTACACACACTGTTATCCAGGGGTTAAGGGAAACGCTTCAAATATAGAATAAAGTAACGAGCCACAAAATACAGAAGCATGCACACACACATGCACACACACACGCAAACACACATACACACACACGTGCACGCATGCGCATGGACACACACACATAACAAACCTGTGCCAGACAGGAAACATGAGGGAGAATATAAAGTGGAGATGATGAGGGAGTTAACGAGCTGGCACAGGTGAAGACACTGGAAGCTTAAAGGCCTGACGAGAGGGCGGGCCAAACCGACAAGATATGAAGCGCTCACATCCAATCAGGACACAGAGCCATGAGCTCAGACATCATGACTCTCGACCCCAGCATTAGGATGGACAGTGGGAAAGCACAACACGGCACAAAAGAAACTCGAACTAGAAGCAGCATTCCCTTAGACACAAGACTCAATGTAAAACCAGAATGATCAGTTGCTAGGTTTCTGCCAAGAAGACAGGAATTATCATGACAACCTGCAGAGAACCAGCATCAGAAACATCACATGAAACTCTCATGACAAGGTGCTGGTGCTTGAGCTTGTTATGGTTCTGCACAAATAACAAATATGCCAGGAAGTAAGGCAGCCAACCCACAATATACAGCTGAACTATGGTAGAACGATAAAACCAATAATACACCTCATCACATCGTGATTCATAATGTCCGTCTTATAATTTAGTAATAATGCAAAACATTCTCTGACAGATTTTCTCACAGATTTCCGCTTGTATTCCTCTCTGAATTACATTCACTAAGTAAGTCCCATGCAGGGAACCCAAAAATTACTCAGGAAGAATGTAGAGTCTGAGTCTTTTTGTCCATGGCACGGAGGGTTCAAAGCTCTTCATATCATGTAATCTCCTCATGTTGGAAATTATTTACTCTGTGATGTTCGATGATATTGGGGTGTTTTACATGTTTGTTTAAATCTTGCTCAAACTTATGTTTAGTCTAATCACTTTACTGCAATAATGTTATTTGCAAGTAAGGAGAATGGACCCAAATGCAAGCTTGTTTATTGACACTGACACCAACACCTCAAGACCAGTTTACTCAATGCAACATTCGGAGGGTAGATCTGGCCTCTCTCTGAGATAGCAGAGTTCAGGAAGCCGGTAGAGCCAGCGGTCATGGAGAGCCTCTCAGATCCAGCAACCACCGAAATCCAGAGGAAAGAATCAATCAACTCCAGAATAAGAGTTCAGAATGCAAACGGGAGGATCGTCAGGTAGGCAGCGGTATTTTCTGAGTGTTGGTTTGTTAACAGTCTGTCAAGGAGAGAGATGGATAAGAAGGAAGCTTATCGATGACAGCACAACGAAGACAATGGAGAACAACAAGCCAAACAGAGGGAGTGCAGAAAATGAATCACAGGGAATGACCTTGACGACGGACACCGGGCTTCTGGGAAATTGGGTTTTTATGTGGAGCCGTGAGGGATGTGATTGTTGACGATGTAAGTGGTGGCAGATGATTGTGATAGGCGTTGTGCTCTGGATTGTAAGTGCTGACGAACTGGAGGAAGATGGATCTGTGCTTGTTGAGCTCTTCATGTTCAGCTATCACTCAAGATTTTAAGTAAACATTAATCGGGAAGTATCATTTATATTTTGGGTTGGTCAACTCAAAAGCAGTCGGTTTAAACAAACATTTTGACTGCTATTCAATGTTGGGGGTTTACAGTGTGTAAAAAAATGTAGTATGCAAAAATAATTAACTAACCCTAATTCAAATCATCTGGAAAGTATACTGCAGCCTTCTAGATCTGTTTGAGTTAACCAACAACTGACGAATAATTAAAATCCAGTATTCATACGGACCATAATATAACATAATATAATATAAATCATATGATAACGCATGTGTTTGAGTAACATATAAATAAACTTCTTGTGCTGTTTCTAACTTGGGTATCTTAGGAAGGAGGTACATGAATATGGGTCATTACAAACAAAGACAAGCTTTGTTGCTGAACTGAGATTTATGGAATTATTTTTTGTACAATGTAGTGCTACAAAAGCTTTCTGTGTGCGAGGTGCTTGCTTTGCGTCATAAAGGCTGATCCTCTTATTCTACTCCTGCCATTTTAACCATTTTCCAGTGTCATGAGACACGTTACCCAAGAAAGGGACAAATGTTAGCAAATCTTGCTGCAACGTTTTGAAAAAGATTTTTTAGTGGCACATAATAATGTGTCTTCGTTTAGGCATAATCACAGGAAGAGAAGTAAGGAGGCAATTATAGAGAATTTCAGGAGATGACACCCTGACTCCTGACCTTCTTGGATCCTCAATCAATATTGGACTCCAGTGATGGTAATTCAGGCCTTTCTTTCAGTGGCATCTTCATGTCTCAAAATGCTGTGAAAGTTCTCTACTTTGTGATCCCAGGGCACCAAAGACAAAGGGAAAATTAAAGTTACCTGAAAGAAAGAAGGGAGACATATGTCAGAGGACTGATTGTGAACAATTTTCCATGAGCGTGAATTTTAAAATGGGCAATTTGCAGGCATAGGTGATTAGCAATTAGTATAAAACTGTGTGTGAACCTACCCTCAAATGTAAGATTTTCCAAGTAGCCGAAGCCACTTACCTCTCGGCACCTCAGATCATCGTCTTCCAGGGCAGGGGTAATGGATACGTCTCGTTCTCTCTTTCAGGGAATGTGGGGTTACGCAAGTAACCTAGATGTTCCCTTTCAGTCAGTTCCTGAGACGTATGTCAGAGGAATATCGACTGATTGGGAACCCCTTTTTAAACCTTTTGAAAAGTCCTTCCAGACAGGCCGACAGTAAACTCAAGAAGGTTGGCAGCTAAGGTTGTAGAAACCTGAATGGGAACTCCTTCTGGCCCTGCCCGGAAATATCATTGACAGGGAAGTCACACAACACTGACTATCCTCCGCATGAGGGAGCGAGCGACCAGAAGGAGATCACCCCTCTACCCATTGAGTGGGATGCGCGGAGACTGCATCGAGACCTGAAAAAGGGCTACCGGCGAATAACCAACCTGAAAAACAAAGCTTGGCAGGGACGGGAAGAGCCATCCTTTCCCACGAAGATGGTGGGTAACGGAACAGGGTCATGCTACCCACCTAAAAAGGGAACTGTATGTGATACACAAAAAAGGAGCGCCTGGGTAGGGACTCCGGAATCCGGACCCTAGTTCTGTTGGGACTAGTCCAAAAGTCAAAGCCCTCATACAGAACTGGCTAAACTGACTGCTCTGCTCAGTCAGATGCAGGAGGGGGAGGAAGATGTTACAAGAGTGCACCTTCCTGCAAAGGAAAGGCGCTGCAAGCCACACCCACACTGTTCCCTAAGAATGACTGCCACCACTCAGGACCACAGAAGGAACAGAGCCCACATCAAGGTTGTAAAACCTGATGAAAGTATTGGGTGTTGACCTGCCCGCACCTCTAAATATGTCCAGGTTCTGTACAGGTAGACCCGAAGGGCTACAATGCATAGAGATCTCTGACTCATAACAATGAGGCCAAGGCCAGCAAGAGAGGAGGTCGTAGATGACCGGCCCCCCTAAGTATCTCATTGTCAGTTAGTGGCTTCCGACATATTTCCCTTCAACCATAAGGTGGAAGGCAGTAATTTCAACCTTGAGGGATGAAGTGGACAGTCCCTGATCAACAGGACTCTGATGGGGCATGTCCTAGGGTCTTCCAAATGGGAAGAAAACCAATAGACATATCGACCCCATTACCAGCATAACAAGCTCAAGAAGAGGCTCAGGATCCACCCCGGACGGATATGCCATACATACCAGAAGATCTGGTCGCAGGGGGAATCGGCCAAGGAGGGACTGTCACAAGCCACAAGATTTCGGGGAGCCAAGCTTTGTCTGGCCAAAGGGACGCGACAAGAAGCAGCTTGTGCTCGTCCTCCCTGACCTAGCACAGAACCTGTACTAGAAAGCTCTCTGGGGAAAACGCATACAAGTTTCTTCCTGGGCCAGCGCACCTGAGAGGAGCCAGGGACAGAGAGTAAACAAGCTGGCAATGGGTGTTCTCGAGGGAGGCAACAAATCTACCTGGGCTTGTTTATCTAAAATGATAAACAAAAAAATAAGTGAAATTATTTTCCAAGCAGAGAATACGTATGAGATGTGTAAAATATCAAAATGTTTAACTCTTAACCGTGACAAGCAATTATTTAATGCATTTTCATCATAATGCAAATAATCAACCCGTTAATTGATTGTAGGAATATGTTTCTTGCAGCTCTACTGTACCTTAAACGAAATGAAGGAGCTCTGTTAAAGAAACAAGTGATCAGATGAAGTAAGAAACTTTATTTTAGGTTCATTCCACATAAAGAACATTTATAGATAACATAGGTGTCCACTCACATTACCCACTCCTTTACAGAGTTGTGAATGAAACAATTTGAAATTTGAAGCATTGTTCTGTGCTTGGAAATTAAATTCACATGCAATTTTCCCTTCTGTTTTCATTCATTTTATAACACAAGACGGTCAAAAGGTCAAAACTTCAAAATGTAATCATTATTAAAAAAAAGTGAACCTCTCCTAAACCTTATACACTGTTCCAAGCAAATTGTGTTCCAGAACTTTGAAAAACACAAGCTATATTACAAGTCTTGTACTTTTCAAAGGATTATGAAAGTCCACTAATTTGGGGTCTGTAGATAACTGCAACACACATTTTATCACAATTAAATTTGAATTACCTTACAAATTATAACACATTATATTTGAAATCAAGATTAAACAATAGATGGGTCACATCATTCCTACTGGTCCCCAGTCCATCACGGCTAAAAGCTGGAAAATGACTGTGAATCTTAAAAACTGCCTAAAGATATTTAACCATCTGCACATTGTATTTTGTACAAGAATTCTAATGTAAAATGCTTCTTTTCAAGTGTCTATTATTGGTTGGTCAGATATCTGACAAATACTGGTTAAAAAAGCCTCACAGCACCCAAAACTCTAAATTGCTTTTGACATTTTATGTCTAAAAACTTTCAGTAGATTTCAACAGCAAAAGGTCACCGAGTCTTAAATAACTCTTAAGCTCCCAGCCAAAAGAGACTGAATGCTACTGCGCTTCCAGTTTATAGCACTCTGATGAACCTAGAGTTTGAGTCTCATTTGAAATGTTCGTATCAGAGCAGTATAAGCATAATAGATCACGCTAAAGTTCTGAACTAAGCAATACACCATGGCTACTGTATGCAGGATTAAACACTCTAAGACCAAAAAGAGACTGATTTTCTAGTCAGACTGAAGGACCCATAATACATTTCTTCTTTAAACATTTGACAAAAAAAGAGTATAGTAATGAAAAATCCAAAACTCACAAAAAGATAACCAAAACCTGTATAAACTGAGCATTAAACATGTATTCAGCAAGTTTGCTATCACAGGTTTAAAAAAGGCATATATTCACCACTTGAGGGAAATCACAAATCATGTAACAAACTAGTTGCAGTAAGTAAACTTTATTTCACATTTAAAAACAGCAGGGACATAGGCAAAATGTTTTAGTGTTAGCACTATAGTTATTTTCTCTGTTGCCTAACGAATAAATCAGACAAAAAAATCTTTAAAAGCCACCATGCCACTCCTGCATCCCTTTCAGAACTAAACAGCTAAACACTCCCAAGTCACCAAAATTCTTCATTATATTTTGCTTGAAAAGTATTTAAGGCTATAGGTTCTCATCACAATTTTAGCTGAATTTATTACATAAATTAACACATGGGTGTTAATAACTATGACTATAAAAATAATAGCGTTCTACTACCATGTTTCTTGTGTGGTTACACAAACAATGAATTAGCTTTCAGTTAGACGTTTCAGTTGAACCACGTATATGTTTACAAAAGACTTAAAACCTTTATTTATTTCTTTGATTGACAGTGCCAAATAAAAGGTTACCGACACTGAGTGTTCTCGCCATGTGCATCATCAATGAACACAATCACACTGCTGCTGAGCCTATACCCATCTTTGTTGGAGTCTGATCTGCACAAAGCAAGTCACTGGAGTGTTTGAAGCCACAGTGCCAGATGTTCAGACTTTTTTCATCCCATATTTACCGCCTCAGCTCTTGCTCTCATGCATTGTGTGCTGCAATCTATGTGCAATGAGCTTTGTGAACGGATAGACGGTGCCAGACCATATGTGAGGCCCCATGACGTTAATTTGATGATAAAAGATTAATGGTGTCGCTCAGAGTGACATGTCTGCACTCAGTGCTCTCTCGGGCTTTGGAACTGAAGCTATTGGATTTGTATCCAACAAATCTGCGTGAAGCATGTTTTGTGATCTTTTGATGTTGCAGGTTTTAATACATTCTCAAAATATGTGTGTCACTGTGACAACTGTAAAAAACATAGGGTGGTTTACCATGAATCCGTATCTCCACGGACAGGATATTGATTTGTGCAGAAGCTTCAAGGCCTCTAAGTGCCTTTAGAGCATGTAAACACAATTTCTGCCCAACACAATAGAGGTCACACACTGTAGTAGGTTTTTGATTGACTAAAGAAAAGAAAAGGAAAGCTAAAGTAAAAGCACACAAGCTAAGCAAAAGAAAACATACACAATAGAAATGGAAAGAAAGCAAAGTATAAAGCAATAGAACAGCAAGCAAAACAAAAGCTAAAGCAAAAAAATTAAAATCTAAATAAATACAAAACAAGGGAAAGCCAACAAAACCATGCAAAATAAAACTAAAACAATCAAAAACATACAGAAAAGCAATAAACACATGCAAAAGAGGTAAAAGAAATACTAAATTAAAGCAAATAAAACTAATTGAAAAAGAAAAAAACAATTAAAAAAGAAAATGATTTGATTTTTAGGATAGTTTTCTACTCAATTTAATTCAAACTCCAACTATTTGAACACTGGTTACTCATGTCAGAATGATCAGATTCTAAAAAAAAAAACAGGCAGCAGATTCAGGATATACAGTGTGAAATACTGAACAGATGGATTAAACTGGGAATTTTGGAATGAGAATCCTCCTCAGACAGAAGAAGCAGAGGCCGAACGCTTTTCTGTCCACCCTAAAACTCATTTACGCAGCTCAGACCACCACTTTACATTGAAAAAAATTATGGGTGATCACTCCTTTCTTTCTATGTAGCTGGTCTAGCTATCTACCCTAGATATTAAGACTAATTTAGTTTCAGAATAATTTGATACACTTTATTAAATGTCTCAGCAATTGTCGCATGTTGCCCTATTTAAAAAGCAATTATTTGAAAGTAAAAGACATTTTAATAAGTCTGATATTTCACTTTTACTTATTGAATGTCACAGGAAGTGTGGATTTTAAGTGCTTAAAAACCTATTGTTTTTGTTAAGATTATTATTGTTTTATATAATTTTATTATTATGCTGTAAAACGGAACGTGCAGGTCAAACGGTAAGACGTAGAAAGATGAAATTTGGGAAGATGGTAGAGTAACATTTGGGATAAGGTTATCAAAAGATGAAGGCAATAGATGGGACTATAGAGAATACAAAAGCATTTGGGGTCGTAACTCCAAGACAGTTTGTCGCACCATCAAGTGTCTTACATAATTGGAATCTGTGGCCCGAGACTTAAAATCTCCCATTTAATTTCCACCATTAAATTTAAGAAATTTAGCATAATGTGCGAAAACATCTTTCGACTACTAGTTTATTTTGTGAAAATTACTTTGAAAATTCTGCATCTTCCCACTACAATCTGACAATTCATTCCCCATATTGATCGATTAGGCTTGTAAAACCAACAGGGATGCCTGATAAATCCCTTTCTGGGACCATTATTCACAGTCTTCAAGGTTTATCCTTATAACCTTTATTACTATGTTCATTTTGGGTAAGCAACCGAAGAAAACAAAAGACATCAATTCAGAACTTTCTTTTTTGTCATTCGGTTCCATCTTTTGCTAAGTAATTAATGCTTTTTTTGAAAGGGGTTAACAGTTCCTTCAGTTATTTTGATCTAGATGCTGGAGATATAGATGTTTGTAATATTATGAACTATTAGATACAAAAACTGAATGAATAAATTCAATAGAGAAGTCTGACAGACATTGTGAATAATAACTGTATCCATTACAGAAAGTCAACTATTCAGTAATTTTGGGAAACTCTAAAAAGTGGTCACAGGATTAGATAGCAAACTCCATTCTGTTAAGATTTTTTTAGGATAAGATGTACAAGACAAATGTGGAGTTAAGTCATGTCAGAGATCATAGTCATGGAGGTCTGCTGTGATTAGAAACTTGGATTTACACTGATGGAGGGATTACCCTCAAAACAGCAAGATAGAATTTTTCAAGCACACAAATCCCACAATAATCCCATCCCACAACATTTTCTCCACATTGAAGCGTACAGGTATAACGTCTGTATGTTTCTCAAGCAGAGGATTCCCAAGCAAACCGTTTTGAGAGAGACAATGTGAGCAGTAGTGGAGAAAAGAGGAATGGCAAACAATGAGATGTAAAGTAGGCTAGAGCATCCCCTTATGAAGGTTTCAAAGGACAAAATGCAGGATGTCACTAAGGGAATTTACCAAATTGAGCGCTCTAGAGAAAACAAGCAGAGTTATACATAAATTAGAATCTTATGAAAAAATTTATGTTTATTATGATTTACACACAAATTGTGGACACAGGTGAGTAGAAGCAAATTCAGGTTGCAGAACATTTCTGCCTCTACAAGGATTGTAGAATAGACAGTCTGGAGGGATTATCGTAGTAATGAAGCGTCCAGCATGTTCTCTGGTTCTGATCACAATTGAGCTGCTTGAAGATCATTAAGCCAATCCATCATGTGCGGAATATGATCCAGGAACGCAGAGGTGAAATCATCATGTCAGATTATCTTGATTAATTGACATATAGGACGGGGAGAGTGGAGGGGGGGTTTGGATGACTGTTGATTTTAAATTAACTTGTACACTTTGTTTTCATCAAAAACTATTCTATTTTTATTAATGTGTCTTTAATACATGGATACCACTAATATTTACACACAAAATGAGGATCTTTTAAACATTTAGTGGAGTCAAATGTAAAATAAATACCCAGAAGGCTCAGGAATGTTCAAAGATTTATTGGTTTCGAATTGTGAAAGAGTGGCTCAAGGAGCATGAGGCAGGCAACAGAGCTTTATGGAAACTTGAACCATCTCCAGTCACTTCGAAAAAAATAACAGAGCTTATTATGAATGATTTGCACAAACACAAACCCACCACAGGAATGTAGTCTGGACAGTACTCCTGATTAATAACTCTCTGACTGCCAGTTTCCATGCTACAAATCAATAAATGGGAAACTCTATTGATCAGAGATCCATAGCAGCGTGTTCATGCCCTGACAACAAGACAGGGTGAACTTCTCACTGCAACCCTTTTCTCCTCTATTCTGAAAGTGCCTTTGAAATCACAGTTGCTGCAGATTTCTTACAGGTCATTATCACATATGCAAAGGATAAAACTACACATGGCTGCTCTCGAACACACTCTGATGACAGTTAACAGTGAACAACAGAAGAAAAACATTACCTTCACAACATTAAAAGGGTCAATGGAGATTTCAAATGAAAATTATTTTTGTATTCATGGGTATTCATTCACTCCCTTAACTTGAATGCATTCATAATTGTTCTGGTTACACAATGCCATTAGAGTGGTGACAGAAAAAAAAAAAAAACGTCAATTGCTCTAGCTTAACTGTTAAAGTTCTGACTTTAAGCTTGAACATTTCCTTTCATAAATCAAAAAATAAATTATATGATGAAACCTATGGCAAAACACTGTATTTTAGGGAACTCTTTAAGAAAAGGAAACTGAAATATTACTTACATTATGTACAGTAAGCTAAGCAGAGTGAGAAGTCAAAACAGTTGATGAGATTCAATAGAAAAAAAAGAAACCCAGAATGATTTTGGGGCTACGTACCTTAAGACCCCACCGTATTGATCAAGGGAACTGTTAGAAACCAGTTCAAAACTACACAAGAGGATAATGATATCAAGGCAGCTAATATTAGTCATAGAGACAACCATTGATTTTCACTTTGAATGAAATACTGCCTGCGATGGACTGGCGACCTGTCCAGGGTAAACCCTGCCTCCCGCCCAATGTGCACTGGAGGCACCAGCAGATCCCCGTGACCCTGTGAAGTACTGAAATCCTGTTGTCCCCCTGATTAACCGTCTTCTTTGCACGCACTGGTGCTTGTACAGATTACACTGGCTGTTTTCAATTAAGCAGAAATAATGCAACCCTCCTATTTGTTTAACTTTGAATTCAAATATAATGTGTAGGTTTCAAAAAGTAAGAAAATACATCTTTCAGTTTCATTTTACAATCCCCAAATTGGTGCCAACAGTGCAATCTAGTGGTAAAAAGAAGGGACAATGATTGGAAGTACAACACCTGTGATACGGCTTGTATTTTCAAAAGTTTTGGCACAAAAAATGCTTGGAACAATGGAACAGTGTATGAGGTTTAGGAGAATTATGCCTGTTTTTAATACAATTATCACAATGTTTTGACCTTGTCTTTGCTTTTTGGTGAGATATTTTATACAAGGGAAAGCAAGAAGTGACAAAAATGTGTTCATTCATGCTTTGGATAAAAGCTTCTTCCAAATGCTTAAATGTAAATAAATGCATTTTTTTGTCTCAATACTTTTATTTTTTTGTTAGAAAACATAAAAACTGATCATTCTTAATTTTTTTAAATGTTTGCAGTAAAAAGGAGGACAACTTTTTCTTTTCCTTCTCTTCTACTGCTTCTTTTTCTGCTTATCTGGGCTGGGTCATAAGGGAAGCCATCTTAGCAGGATTGCACAGTCATCCTTCTCCCTGGACACCTCCTTTAGTTCATCCGAGAGGGGGACATAGGCACGAATGATCCTAGGAGTTATGTTTTCAGGGGCTATATGCTCCAGGTAGGGTCTCCCAAGGTAAGCAGGTCATATGGGATGGGCAAGAAAAAGAGCTGTTGAAAAACCCTGTAACCACGACCAAAAAACTATGGCCTGTGATGTTACCCGGTATTGTGCAACTAGGGCTCCACCCTGTTTTACATGCAAGCTCCTGGTGGCCAGGCCTTACCTCATGGGTCCTGGCCGGGCTCAGCCCTAAGGGGCAACATGGATATAACCCTCTGTGAGCCCACTACTTGCAGGAAGAGTCATAGGGGACCGGGGAATTGTGAAAGGCAGGGCAGGTAGGCAATCAAAGGCAAGGACCTCGGTGGCCAAATTCTCGGACATGAAATTACAAAATGTAATACTCTGAATTTTTTTTTTACTATTGTAATGAAAATTAAAAAAAAAAAAAGGCCTGGGTTGTACTTGGGTTAGAGCAAATTGTAAAGTAGTAAAAAAATGCTCAAAGACTTTGAAGGCTTAAAAAAGACCATCTTAAGTCTGCCAGTGAACATCTGAATGGTTCATATGTGAATTGGGTAAAGTGTGGCCAGATGAGACCAAAACCAGGGAATTTCATTATCAACTCAACTCATCTGCTTGAAGGAGGATTACAGCCTTGTTTTGATGAAAAATGGAAATGAACAATACTTGTGGAGGCTTTTTTTTGGCAAAGGCAGAGGAAAACTGCGCAAAATCAAATGGTTGATGGATAGGGCATGTCATGAGTCCATGTGTCTCTCAGCATTGTCATGAAGAAGTCACTCTGGGTGGCAGCATGGCAATCAACACAATCAGAAGTACCTGTGGAGAGTCAACAAGGAGGAGTATATAAGGAGCACAAGGAGACTACTTCTGATGACGAACACTCCATTAATCTGTGTCTCTGTTTATCTCTCACCCAGAGTCAAGCAAATAGCCCCATTCAGTGCAGTGGTAAAGCCAGGCCCGAGACGATTTACCAAGCCATTATCCCCACACCAGATCTTCACCCACAACAATGAGCAAAGAGGCAAGAAAAGCAACAACAGTCACCAGGAAAAAGAATAGCACCATCATCTCACCAGAAAGCACCCAAGACACTGTCAAAGAATCACCTTGAGGACACTGAAAATTGATCCAGTAATGAAAAGTATTCCAGCATAACAATGATTCAGAACACACAACCAATGGACCAAAGGAGTGTCTCACAAAGTGGCCTATAGCCACTTTCCAGAAGATAATTAGAAATAAATTCTGTAGAGGGAGTAAGATATGTCAGACGGGTTCAAACCCAGAGCCCTTTTCTCAATATTAAAGCACATATGCACTGCTCATTTCCACAGACATAAACATATAACAGTTAAAAAAAAACAGTAAGCTGCTTCATATAGATGTGAATGTGAAGTACATTCACTGAATAATTTCTCTGTGCATGAACAAAAGAGATTGAGAAGAATGACGTCAAGTGACAGGGATTTAACGAGAGCAAATAGCATGCATTAAGAGTGTATCTCTCAGGTGATGGTCAAGGCGATGCACTATGTCTATAAAGCCTTTGTGATCACACACTTATACCATCAAAAGAATTGACCGCATGGCCTTCAAACACAGGAGCCGGATCACATCCATCATCAGATTTAGCCTCAAAACAAACAGCTTTAAAGATTTACCGTTCCTTGGTGCCCACATGAAAGCCTAGAGTAACCTTGCTGTAACATAATGTGACAAAGTGGTGCACACGAAACACGTTTTGGAATATACAGAATCCCGTAAACAGCGGAAATCAATTGAAAAATGTCAACACCATGAAAGATGGTAAAAATACCTTGAAACAAGTCAATAATAGCATGTTTAAAAATAGACTTGATTAAAGGTGTTGTATTACATACAAAGCTCTATGTGAGACCAAAATGCACAAAAATCCTGTTCTTGACTTTACCATCAACCATAGACTATAAAAACATGGTAGATGTATCACCGTTTCCTGTCATTGGATCATTGGTAATATGTCATGACAGGTTTTGACACAAACAAGTTAAAAGACGTGCATCTCTGACCCGTTACTGATCATAGCATTTCACTTTCACCTTGAATTTTTTCTGTTGTGGAATCTGCTATTGGAATTTTTTTCTATAAGCCAGTTTTCAGTTATTTACAATCATTTGTAAACTTCACTGTAAGTTATTTACAATCGGTTGGCACGCTCCGCCTGACCGTTACTCTGGGGGTGGTAGTCAGAGGATAGACTGACGGAGGTGCCAAAAGGGCGGCAAAACTATCTTCAGAACTGGGAGGTAAATTGAGAACCTCTGTCTGAAACTACGTCGGTGGGAAGACCATGTATACGGAACACTTGATTAAACACAATCACGGCTGTCTCACGTGCAGAGGGTAGATTAGGTAGAGCAACAAAATAAATGGCTTTAGAGAAGCAGTCCACCACCGCTAAAATAACCGAATTGCATCTAGAATCAGGTAGATCAGTGACAAAGTCTAGGGCAATCTGAGACCAGGGTCTGGAGGGAACTGGAAGCGGTTGGAGAGAGCATGTGGACGGACATAAGAGGACTTATTCTATGTGCTAACAGTGCAGTGAGCGATAAAATCTGACATGGGAGATCATGGACAGCCACCAGAAGCACTGGTATAAAATAAACAAAGTTCGACTCACTCCAGGATGGACGAAAATTATAGAGGGTGTGACCAAATTAATACTGCTCTACGGACAGACCTGGGTAGGAGCATTCTCCCAGGCAGGCAACCTGTCGGTTTGGGAACGCAGACACTAGCGCGCTTTACTCGTCTCTCGAGATGCCAGGACAAGCGGGCCACAATGCGCTCCTCAGGAATAATGGTGGTGGGGCTCTGTTCCTCCTCGGTAAGAGATTATGTAGTTAAAGCGAATGAAAAAAGAACACCAGCGTGCCTGCCTGGCACTTAGACGACGGGTGGCTCGGATAGCTTCTAGATTTTGGTGATCTGTCCAAACTAAGACTGGAAAGTGAGTTCCCTCTAGCCAGTGGCGGCATTCGCCAAACGCGAGGCAAACGGCTAAAAGCTCTCGATCACCCACATGGTAGTTGCGCTCTGACGGGGAGAGCCAGTGGGAAAAAAGGCACATGGGTGAACCTTCCCATCACCAGCCGATCTCTGGGAGAGGACGGCCCCCACCCTCACGTTGGAGGCGTCCACCTCCACAATAAAGTGGCCACTGCAGTCTGGGGTAATTAACACAGGAGCCGAGATGAAACATTGTTTTAAGGTGTCGAACACGTTCTGGCACTTTCTCAACCAAATTAGCGGGTCTTGATAGATGCGGATAATGGCGTGGCGATCTGACTGAAATGACAGATAAATCTAGTTCGTTTCAAATTCAAGTTTGTTTAATTTATATAGCGCTTTTCACAACAGACATTGTCTCAAAGCAGCTTTACAGTAAACCAACAAGTTTAAAATCAACAAAGAGAAAAAAATTCATTAATAAATGGTGTATATGTCCCTGTGATTTTATATAAACTATGGTATAAACAGATGATATAGTAGTATGAACAGATAATCTAGTATAAACAGATGATATAATAATATAAACATAAACAGATAATATAGTATAAACAGATGATGACTGTGTTAGGTGTAGGTCCAGGGGCGCCGGAACATCTCCAGGTGAATCTGGTTGTTAGGTTGAGGGCTGGTGGGCGGAGCCTCCCGGGCATCGGAACATCTCCTGATGAGTCTGGTTGTTAGGGTGAGGAGCTGGTGGGCGGGGCCTCCGGGAATCTCCCATAAAAGTTTGCGAAATCCAGGAAACGCTGTAAAGCGGAACGAGTCTCAGGAAGCTGCCAATCCCTTACGCACGTACCTTCTCCGAGTCCAAGTGAACACCTCGGGAGCTAATAATATAGCCTAAATATTTGACCTCCGTCTTGTGAAAGCACATTTCTCAGCCTTAACGAAGAGGAGATTCTGAAACAGACGTTGCAAAACGTGGCGCACATGGACGTTATGGGTCTGTAAATCAGGAGAGAAAATTAGTACATCGTCTGGATAGACGAACACAACAACATCTAACATGTCCCGCAACACATAATTAATGAGGGCCTGGAAAAGCGGCATTGACCAAACTGAATGGGAGGACCCAATACTCGTAGTGCCCAAAGGGACTGTTAAAGGCTGTCTTCCATTCGTCACCCTCTCTGATACGCACGAGGTGATATGCGTTGCGAAGCTCTAACGTGGTGAAAACCCTAGCACCCATAAGAAGGTCAAATGCGGTAGACATTAAGGTACCTATTCTTAACGGTTATCTTATTTAACCCGCAATAGTCTATGCAAGGACGCAAAGTGCCATCCCTCCTCTTAACAAAAAAAACAGCCCCGTCAAGGGAGGAAGATGGTACAATGGTGCCCGCATTAAGGGCTTCGGTCAGATATGTCTTGAGGGATTCTATCTCAGGCTGTGAAAGTGCATATAAACGCCCACGTGGGGGAGAGGTACCAGGGATAAAATCTATCATACAATCGTAAGGGCGATGTGGAGGGAGGGAAGTGGCAAGGCTTTTATTAAAAAACCTTACGCAAGTACCTACGGTACCATGGACAGCTCCTGCGCATAGTTTGTTACCTCAGACGAAATAGAAAGTACTGGAACAGCAGAAACATGAAGAATAACAACACTGCCCCCAGGCTAAAATTGAACCAGTACCCCAGCCTATCTGAGGATTGTTTTTTACAAACCACGGGTGCGCCCTAGTATAATAGGGGTGGAAGGAGACTCAATCAAATAGAAAGAACCTGTCTCAGTGTGGTTACCTGAATTTATAAACCTGACAGGGACAATCGACTGATTCACCTTCAAAATCATCTTCCCGTCCAGGCCGGTAACAACACTGGTCCAGGACAGGGTATGCAGAGTGAACCTATTTTTTAAAGCAAAAACAGAGTCAGTAAAATTACCTTTAGCTCCAGAGTTCAACAGAGCAGTACAAGAAACATATGTCCCTCCAATCAGAACAGTTATGGGTACCTCAGCACAAGATGGAGGAGGGGCAGGTGAGAGGGCTCCACTGGCGAGAAGGTGTCTGGGTGTAGAAGGTCGCACTGGAGAGCGTGGGTGACGGAGAGGGCACGTGGAGCAGAAATGGCTAGGATCCGCGCAGTAGAGGCACAACCGCTGGTTTAGACGCCATTGGCGTTCCTCCGGTGAAAGGCGCGTGCGGCACAGCTGCATGGGCTTGAAGCATGCTTCTGAAGCATGAGCAGCATAGATCTCCGGTACCCCAGACTAGGATCCCCCAGCTGCATGCTCGTCTCTGTAATAAGGGTAGTACAAAAGCCACTCGGGACTTATCATCAGCATAGGTGTAAGGTTGTAGGGAAAAAATCTCACATGTAGTGATAAAGTCTCTACATTAATTCGCCTCTTCAGAATACGGTGGTGAGACATTAACGCGGGGCTCAGGCAGGCGAGAAGAGGGTGGATAACCTTGGTCCTGACGAAGGGACCTTTAGGCATTGAAACTTTAGGCTGTGGATGTCCCTTCCCAGCACTGCAGGTTGAAGCACTACTGCCTTTCTGCTATTACTGATTTTAATTAATACACTGATTCAATTTTTGGGTACTATGGACTTTAAGTCAGAACGATGTCGGTTCGAGGCTTGCCATTGATTTTCGTGGGTTTCCTCCAGATACTCTGGTTTCTACCACAATCCCAAAAATATGGGTTTGGATTCATTTAAATTCCCCTAAGGACTGAATATGTTGCCCTGTGATGGGCTGTTGACCTGTCCAGGGTGTACCCCACCTCTCGCCGCGAAAGGTAACAAGCGGGTAAGAAAATGAATGAACAAATTATTATTTTTATTACAGATAGTATTGAATAAAATGATTTAAAACATTTTTTTTAAGTAATTGTTTTATTGATGTTTAAATACATGCTGACCATAAAAACAATTTTACTCTTTGATTGACTGAGAAATACACAGAGAACCGAAAGGAGCTGGGCATTTTAATCCTTTAAGATTGTGCTTTAATTTCTTTTCAAATTTTTTAATTTGGATTTACTCAAAGGGACTCTTGAGCTAGCTCTATGGACAAAGAATATAACAATGACTTTAATGTCTTCATTTAAAAATGATCCTCAAGCTTTATAAAAGATTACTTTTATTATGCGGATCCCCAAGACTCTAAGCTCAATGATGCTTAAAAGCAAAGAAAAGGAAGGATTGAATGCTGGGAAAGAATTGAATTACACTTTGATTTGTTCTTTATTTTACCACAGTCTTCACCAGTGACCAAGTCAAACACATGGCAATGAGATGCTGGATTTCCAGAGCGACGTGTTCTCTCTAAGCTTGCCCCCATTCCATTAGTGTGATGGGTTAGTTATTACTTGAAATTCCGATTAACGACTGGTTTCATAAAAGATGGCTTCAGAATCTGAAGGAAAGAATTCACTCGATGAATACGGGACTATTTGTCTGGCATATGAGTGGTGAAGTGACAAGCAAAGTAACACTTTTCTTTACAGATGACATCAGGACCGATTGGAATTGCTCGCCCATCATATCCCTTTAAAAAGCTCTAATCTATCCCTAAAACAATCACAAATGAACCGTCAGAACGGTAATGGACTATGACTCTCAGAGCTCAGGAACCAAGAGCTTTCCAGGCAGGTTATTGACAGTTCTCCAACAGTTAGTGTCAATAGTCAGGCCATGCAGCCTTCCCTTCCAATCACTGATCAGCAATCACTGATCAACACTCATCAACTCATAGCCCAGAGGCTCACATAGATAATGCTCAATTTAATTAACTCACAAGCAGGGTCACTGGAAAATGTGGAAATATGCACTTTGTAAGGTCAGTGTGCCTCAATCAACAGATGGATTGATGCTTTAAATCTGCAGTTCTGCCTGAAATCATTCGTTAGCTGATGAAATATTCATCCATTGTTTATAAATCCTACGTAGGATTCCATAAATCTGCAAGCAGCCCATTAAAGCGCACATTAGTTTGAACCTTGATCTATTGCAAATTCTTCACAAGCAAACTCTGCTCAGAAAAGTGGGTCAAGTTAAAAGTACACCATCGTTGGTCAGCATATTTGTTTTCTGATTGGCTGGCAGGTATTGATACATTTGAACAACCTCGCTGGCAGCTCAGTCAGTTTGTAAAGAAAAAAGAAATAAAAAAAATTTAAGTATGTTATATCCATATAAAACGAGTAAATGGAATTGATTTGAATTAATCAGACAAAATTACATTTTGCAGTTCCATGCCATTTTTGGATGTATATAAATGTACTACATTGGAAACCATAGAAACACAGTACGACTGAATATTCATAGACAGTGATACTAGGCTTAATGTGTTTTTGTATTATTGAACATATGTATTACGATCTTCGTAATAGAAATCTTTATGCATGCACTCGTTTGTGGAGCACTGTAATAAATAATAATAATAAAATAAACAAGGCTACTCTTGGACAAAAAAGACAGCAGCAAAACATGTAAATCAAAAGCCTGCAGAACTTAAAACATGTTAAAACATGAGTGAATTCTGCGAAAGATTTCAGTGAACACTGACTTTCCACAACTGAGTGGTCAAGACTATTGAAGATTACAATACAGTTTTGGAAGTAAATTTAGGGTAACCCCCGGCTAGATTATTAGCTGTTTTGCCTTTATTTTAAAAGCAGTCATCTGCCATATCAGTTTGAAGAATTATTGTAGAGCACCGTGTTCTAAAGTATGTTTCAGCAGAAAACATTTTTCATGGCAGATTCCCAACAGAAACTGTCTGCAAAATCTTACTGTAAAGAGTTTACCTTACTTGTTATATGTCAACTCTTACACTTTTACACGTATAATACTTGTATGTAAGCTTTACTTATGGAAGAAATAATCACTTTTTATAATAATCACTCTCATCAAATACAACACTGAAAGTGTAGCTGTAGCTAAACATTTGTCCAAATATATTTCACATAACAACACACTACTTTTCCACATTTTCCACTAAAATAGCAGTTACTAATTCTGTGCGTCTGCTCACTTCGGCCAGACCTTGATTGCCAAAGGAAATGTGAAATACATTTTAATCTGATTTAATTTCAGACTTCAGCAGTATTCCAGTCCCTTTTGACTTTAACCCATGCAAGATGATTCCGATGCGGTCTCTTGTTCAAGAGTGGCTTGAGACAAAGACTGTGACAGTTGAAACCCAAAAGTATGTACATCTTTAAGCACTCACACTAAAGAAGCTGCAGTTTACATTTTGTGATTTGTTTCACAATCCTTTCCAAAAATTACTTTCCTTTTCTTTACTTGGGTAAACAGTCAGGCTCTTGTGCAATATGTCAGTGGTCGTTTTTTGGGCAACTGTGAACAGCACTCTTCCTCCCTTGTCACTTTTTGAACGGAACAACTGAGATTTCATGAAAAATCAACTTTCATGATATTTATCATCAGCTACATAGATATACACATGATGAAAATGACCATGATATCATTGGGATAATCACTTCCTATTGTGCAATATTTGTTACTTAGCGGCACATCTACATCATTATGTTTTAAATACTGCTTTCTAGATTTTAACACATTTTCAGCAATTGAAAAGACCAATACAGCTGCAGATTTCTATTCTCATAGATGATGGAGGCGGTGCAAAGTTAATTAGTGCGGTTTAACATTTTTCTGACTAATAATTCCTTAGTTTTAGAGCAGATCTTGTGAAAAGACAAGGTGATGCTTCAATTATTATGGATAATGCTTGCAATGCTTTATCACACAAGATCTTCATGGTTTTCTCTTAAAACTGGGGTAATTATTAATGGTATAAAACATATTTCACATATTCATTCTTATTAACAGCTTTATTTGTCCACAGTATGGCAGTATGGCCTTTTAGTGGCAGTATGGCCTAATGGATAAGGTGATTGACTGGAGATCAAAAGGTCGCCGGTTTGATCCCCAGCTCCACTGGGAGTCGAAGGTGGGATGAGTGTTGAAACTCTCTTCCTCCTGAGACAACCATTACTGTGGTGACCTTGAGCAAGTCACCAGTTACCACAGCTCCCCGGGCGCCGCAGCCATGGCTGCCCACTGCTCCGGATGTGTGTTCACGGTGAGTTTATTCACTGCGTTGTGTGTGCACTTGGATGGGTTAAATGCAGAGCACAAATTCCTTGTATGGGTCACTCCATACTTGGTCCTAACGTCACTTTCACTTCATTTTAATAAATTTTGATAGTAAACACAGTATAATTGCAGTAAATGTTTTAGTTTATGACAAAGGAACAAAGGAACAAACTACTTTCATTAAACCTCCAGTGAGACAGAAAAGAGCTAATGTTTGTAGAACAATCCAGCCATCCATTGATACTATTTATTTACAACAAACTGTATTTTTTTAATTATTTATAGAAATATCATAAATTAATGTAAGCATACCCCAGGGAAAGCAAAAAGTAAGCAAATGTGTTTCAATACTTGATTGTAAGTCGCTAAAACTGTCTACCAAATGCATAAATTTGTGTATTTATAAAGCTGTTTTGTATCATTCAAGCTGCATGCCTGTATTTCAGAACATTTAAAAAGTTCACATTAAAGTAAGTTATTGATAATGATAATATTATTACAGCTTTTCAAGGAAAGTTTAATTTTATGCTTTACAATGGAAAGAAATAAGCAGAGCTTCAAGTTTATTGTATTTTTGGGTTCCTCACAGAAGGAACTTTTCCATCTGCAAAAGGACAGTGTTGGAGATTCTCTTTTTTTTTAACCAACTTCAAACCCATTTCTCTGTTTCTCACTTAAATCCTACATCTCAACATTGGCATATCCTCACACCTTGTCTATGTTTGCGGTCAGAGGGGTTCAATTTCACTGCATGTAACAGTGTATGTGACGAATAAAGTCTTGATGAGGATGAGAAGAACAAGGATATGTGAGTGACACTCATTTACCTAAAAAAAGTCTATGCCAAAATCAAGAACAAAACAACATTTTTACACAGATTTTTACATTTCCAGGCCTAGATACAGCGAATAAATGTCAAAATGTATAATTCAGCCCTTTCTAATTGTGAATTTACTGCATCAATGAAATCTTGAACTTTTAGTTTTTGTAATACAATTATCAGTAAGTTATCAGTATTTAAGACATAGGATGGATGTAACAAATTGCATATTCACGTTGAACCACTCAGTATAACGTTTAAATTTCAATTTCTTATTGAGAAACCTCATATTCACTCAAATCATGGCAAGTGGAGAAACGAGGCAGGATTTGAGGTTCTGGCATCTTTCGAATTCTAGGTTTTGAATTTGCCTTTGAATACATAAAAAAAAAAAAAAAGACCTGTTTGCAACCGTTGAAAACTGTGTTCAATTTCCAAATATATTTAGCAGCAGTTCATACCGGTAGGTATGACAGATGTAAAAAATTACTGTGAACAAAGAAGGTTTTCAGAAATGGTTGTACATTTACAAAATACAAATTTCAGCAAATAAATATTCAATCAAATCAATATTTAATTTTGTTTTTATACCAGCATTAACCCTTAGGTACACTTGCACATTGAGGGAATTCGAAGGATTAAAGTCAGTTGTATGATCAACCAAATATAGCCATACACAGCACCAGATATTGACAAAAAAACATAGAATTGCTCACATTTTTGCAGATTCATTAAAAAAGAAAAACTGAAAGATTACTTAGTATTAAGACCCTTTGCTTTGACACTATTTTATTTGGATCATGTGCTTGAGATGGTTCTACACCTTCATTTGAGTTCAGCTGTGTTTGATTAAACTGATTGGACTTGATTAATAAAGCCACACACCGGTCTATATAAAACCTTGCAGCACAAAATGCCTGTCAGAGCAAATGAGAATCATGAAATCAAACGAACAACCTGAAGATCTCAGAGACAGAAGGCACAAATCCAGCCAAGGTTACAAAAGTTCTGCTGCACTTAAGGTTCTTAAAAACACAGTGGCCTCCATAATCATTAAATGTAAGACATTTGGGATAACCATGACCCATCATGGCTGTCCAATCAAACTGAGCTTTGAGAAAGAACAGCTTTGGTGAGAGAGGTAAAGAAAAACGTCTAGGTTACTTGCGTAACCCCACGTTCCCTGAATAGGGAACGGAGACGTTAGTCGGGATTAGACCGACTGAATGGGAGCGAATCACCGTGAGAGCGACTGACGAACATATTAACGGGCAAATTAATTTGCAGGCGAAGGTGATTGATTAGCAATCAGCCAGGTATAAAGCCGGGCGTGCCTAAGCCTCAGTATGCAATTTTCCTTCGGAGCTGACTGAGTGAGACTCTCTCTCCCGAACTTTGACGCTCTCTTTTTTCGCTTGAAAGATCAGTAGGTTGCTTACCTCTCGGCATACTTGGTGTTGACCTCTGCTAGCCCAGAATAGCAAGCCACCAAAACGCCAGCACCTCGAAGATCTCTCAGGCAAGCCTGTCCAGTGTTTCAGCCGTTTTCTCATAAATCCTGTCCGTTTTTCACGACACGATGAGCAAAGCGTGCATTACTCCTAACTGCGGTGGATTTATCTCGTCGAAAGACGGTCATGAGCGCTGTGTGGAGTGTTTGGGCTTCCAACACGCCTGCGCAGCGTTTGTGAGGCGAGAGTGTGTGCACTGCAACGCTCTGCCGGGCCGCACGCTGAGATACAGACGGTCTTTCTTCGAGGAAGAGGACGCCGGAGCTTCGGCTCTTGGCGCTCCTACGAACCGGAGTGAGCCGGCTGTTTTCTCCCCGGATGTTTTGGGTCGAGCGGTGTCAGGTGACTCCTCGCACCACCCCCAAATGCCGAGCGTGCTCCCCGTCTGGTCCGCGAATGAGTCGGAGAGCGCTTCGGCGTTACCCGGCCCCTCGTGTGACCCTGATGACGATCTGCTATCCATCGCAGCATCGGAAGGGGCGCGATCTTCGAGTTCTTCCAGCACAGCGCTGCCACCCTCCGGGGTCTCGGCCGAGCCGGAGCTCGATGCTCACGCGGTGCTCTCCAAAGCAGCGGCCGCAATTGGGCTTGAGGTGCCTACGCCCTCTAGCTCAGCGCCGTCGCGGCTGGATGACTGGTTCCTGGGTAAGCGCCGGGGCTCCGTCCCCCGCGCTCCTGCGGTCCCTTTCTTTCCGGAGGTGCACGAGGAGCTTACAAAATTCTGGCGGGCTCCCCTGTCTGCCAGGGCTTCTAGCTCCTCCCCCTTCACCGCTCTGGATGGTGCAGCAGCTAGGGGGTACTCCTCGATTCCCCAGGTGGAGCAGGCTGTCGCGGTGCACCTGTGCCCCGGCAGTGCTGCCGCTTGGCGATCTCGTCCGAGTGTGCCCTCCAAAGCCGGAAAAGTTTCATCTGCCCTGATGGCGAAAGCTTATTCGGCTGCGGGTCAAGCTGCTGCATCGCTGCATGCCATGGCGACCTTACAGGTCTTTCAGGCCAAAGTCCTCCGTGACACGCACCTGGGTGGTGGCGACCAACAGTCCATAATGGACTTACGTTCAGCCACTGATTTTGCGCTTCGTGCTACAAAATCAGCAGCGCTGAACATCGGTCACACGATGGCCACACTTGTGGTACAGGAGCGCCATCTTTGGTTGGAGCAGGCCTCTATGCTTCCCGATGACCGAAATCGGTTTCTGGATGCACCTGTCTCCCAAGATGGCCTCTTTGGCATCGCCGTGGATGATTTTGCGTCAAAGGTCTCCACGATCAGGAAACAGGCGGAGGGTCTGGGTGAGCTCATGGTCCCTCGTCGGAAGCAGCGGGCTCCTGTCGCTTCTGTGCCGGACCCCTCTCCGCCTGTGCGACGCCAAAGAGAGCGACTCTCGTCACGGTCTTAGCCTTCGACCTCTGGTCCGAGGAAGACCCCCACACGACGAAAGTCGCAGTCAACCTCAGAGGGTTCTCGACGGCAGGCGAGGGCTTCCACGAAGAAGCGCCCCTGAGGTTGGCGACTCGGGAGGAAACGAGCTCGTCTTTGGGTCTGGTCATCGACCCAGCTCCCCCAGGGGGGGGGGAGTCCACCACACACACCTCGCTGCCGTCCTCCGGGACGGCGGCACCCATTGTGTCAAAGATAGAACTCACTTCCTCCCGAGAATAGCGGTCTCGCATGCCCGGCGGTCTGGGGTTCCTCTTCCTCGGTCTCCGACGAAGATCCCGACATGGGCCCGAGCCCCGCTGGCCATGGCAGATAGCGCGGGGGCACACCACCCCTGCCCTCATCTGACCATCCCCCAGGGTCCTTCCCTGGTGATTCCGCCCACAAGTCCGCCTCCGGGCGGCCCCGCCATGGGGACCATCGGCACGTCCCGACCACGACCCCTGTCAGCTTACCTGGGAGCCTGGCGGGAAGCTTCCCGGGGTCTCACAGTGGGTGGTCCGGACAATCCGGCAGGGCTACACGATTCAGTTCGTCTCCGCCCCCAGGTTTCGAGGTGTGTTTCACACTCCTGTTCCACGAACAGGCGCCTCACTCCTGCGAGAGGAGATCGATACCCCCAGCCGACATGGAACGCGGGTTTTACAGCCCATACTTCCTGGTCCCCAAGAAATCAGGCGGGCTGCGACCAATCTTGGATCTGAGGCGTCTAAACCGGCACCTGGCCAAGTACCTGTTCAAGATGCTGACGGTCCGCTGCATTCTACCGTGCATCCGTCCTGGAGATTGGTTCGCAACAATCGACCTGAAGGACGCCTACTTTCAGGTAGAAGTGGTACCGAGACACAGACCCTTTCTAAGGTTCTGTTTCGAGGGCCATGCTTGCCAGTACAAGGTCCTACCCTTCGGTCTTGCCCTATCCCCTCGCACCTTCACGAAGGTTGTCAGGGCCGCGCTAGCCCCGCTCTGCCGGGCAGGCATTCGGATCCTGGATTACCTCGACGACTGGCTTCTCATAGCCTCGTCCAGAGACCAGTTGATCCGACACCAGGGCAAGGTGCTTTCGCACTTAAACCGTTTGGGTCTGAAGGTCAACTGGGAAAGAGCCACCTCACCCCCGTGAGAGTCATCTCTTTTCTCGGGATGGAGCTGAACTCCGAGAGCATGCTGGCGCGATTATCGGTAGAACGCACCAGGGCCTTGCTGACCGCACTCTTCGCGGTGTCCTCTCGACCAGTGGTCTGACTGAAGTTAATTCAGAGGCTCCTGGGGCATATGTCAGCCGCAGCCCCAGTCAATCGACTCGGGCTCCTGCGTATGCGACCACTGCAGCAATGGCTTCTCTCGCGAGTTCCGAGTTGGGCATGGCGTCAGGGAGCGCTACATCTGCCCACAGCAGACATGCTCCCTTACCTGAAGGTCTGGAAGACGGAGTGCTTCTGAGGTCTGGGGTGCCTCTTTCGAACCGTGTGGTGGTCACCACCGATGCCTCCAAGACTGGTTGGGGCGCCGTGTGCGGTTCCCACCGAGAGTCCGGTGCCTGGACCGGAAGACTCTCTCGCTGGCACATTAACCGTCTCGAGCTAGTTGCAGTCATTCTAGCGCTACGGCGCTTCTGCCCGCTCCTCCGGGGGCGGCACCTGCTGGTCAGGACCGACAGCACTGCGGTAGTAGCGTACATCAACCACCAGGGCGGTGTACCCTCCCCGCTTCCTGCACTACCTCGCCCAACAGCTGCTCCTCTGGAGTTAGAGCGACTTCCGTCGCTCGAGCCTTCATATCCCTGCGGAGTGTAACAGGATCGCGGTTCCGCCGTCCAGATTCCACCCCTCGACAGGAGATTGGCGACTCCATCCTAGGGCTGTTTAGCAGATTGGGACATCTTCGGCGAGGCCCAGGTACCTGCTGCCTCCCGTGTGAATACCCATTGCCGGCTCCTATTCCTGTCCCTGGCTCCTCTCGGGACAGATGCGCCGGCTCACTGCTGGCCCAGGAACAAACGCTTATGTGCGTTTTCCCCAGTGAAGCCTCCTAGCACAACCTCTGTGCATGGTCAGGGGGGACGAGCGCGGGCTACTCTTTCGCCCTCTTCTGGCCGAACAGAGTATGGTCTCCAGACCTCTCTGCGCTCGTGACAGCCCCCCCTTGGCCGATCCCCCTGAGTCCAGATCTGACTCAAGGGGGGGGATACAGGCACCCGCGGCCAGACCTCTGGGCCCCACTTGTATGGCATATCTGTCCGCGGTGGACCCCGAGCCTCTACCACCCCTCGCGGTGACTACCTATACCATGCGTTAGCCCCCTCCACTGAGTGTGCTACGCTGGCAAGTGGGGTCGGTTCGTCGAATGGTGCTCTTCCCGCCAGGAAGACCCCGGGACATGCCCCATCTGAGTCGTGTTGACCTTCTCCAGGAGAGGTTCGATCGGGGGCTGTCCCCATCGTCCCTCTAGGTCTACGCCGCCGCTATTTCTGCCTTCCACCTCCGGGTTGAAGGGAAATCAGTGGGCAGCCACGCACTGACGGTGAGATTTCTCAAGGGGGCTAGGCGCCTCCGGCCTCCTAGACCACCCTCCATTCCTCTTGGGACCTCTCCGTCGCCCTTCGGGGCTGCGGAAGTCACCTTTTGAGCCCTGGCATTTGGCAGAGCAGCGTGTCCTCTCACGGAAGACCGCACTCCTGCTTGCTTGGCCTCAATTAAGAGGTTGGGAGATCTCCAGGCACTGTCCGCCGACGAATCCTGCCTGGAATTCGGCCCTGGTGATTCTCTGGTTACCATCAGACCCAGGCCCGGATTCATCCCCAAGGTCCCATCCGTCCCCTTCCGGGACCAGGTGGTGACCCTGCAAGCTCTGCCCCGGGAGGAGGCAGAACCAGCCCAGGGTTCGTTATGTCCTGTGCGAGCTCTCCGGATCTACTTGGACAGAACCCGGGAGCTTCGTCGCTCCCAGCAGCTCTTCATATGTTTCGGAGGCCAGCGTAAGGGTTCCGCTGTCTCCAAGCAAAGGCTTGCCCACTGGCTAGTGCGGCTATCCACCTAGCTTATGAGGCGTGTGAGGTTCCCTGCCCTCTCCATCTGAGGGCCCACTCCACTCGCGGCATCGCTGCCTCGTGGGCGTTGGCTAGAAGGGCCTCACTCGCCGACATTTGTAGAGCTGCGGGCTGGTCTACACCTAACACGTTCATCAGGTTGTACAACCTTGATGTAGGCTCTGTTCCCTCTGCGGTCCTGAGTGGTGGCAGTCACCCTTAGGGGACGGAGCAGGTGTAAGCTTGCAGTACTCTCCTTGTCATCGGGAGAAGTACACCTTTCTAAGAGCTCCCCCTTCGGGCGGCTCTCCCATCCTCCCCCCTTCGGCATCTGACTGAGCGGAGCAGTCAGCGCTGCCAGGTTCCGTGTGGTGGCTTTGCTCCGGCCTGGTCCCCGCAGAACTAGGGTACAGATCTGGGAGTCCCTCTCTGGCGCTCCCTTTCTATGTTCTTATACAGCTCCCCCTTCAGGTGGCTAGTATGAACCCGTTCCATTACTCCCCTTGTTTTTGGTGCGTAACGATGACTTCCGTCTCTGCCGATTTTCTCTTGCAGAACGATGACCCGCTGGTAGCCCTTCGGGCCTCGACGCGATCTCCGCCACTCCTCCCTGCGGGTCGAGGGGTGCCTCCTTCTGGTCGTCAGCATCAACCAAGTACAGCAGAAGCTCTCAGTGTTGGACGACTTCCCCGTCAATGAGTATTCCGGGCAGGGGCAGAAGGAGTTCCCATTCAGGTACTAACGGCCTCTTACTAACCCCTCTCTTGGGTTTAGTGCCGACCTGTCTGGATGGACTTCGGGCATGGCCCTTTACAGAGGCTCCCATTCAGTCGGTCTAATCCCGACTAACGTCTCCGGGACCGACTGAAAGGGAACGTCTAGGTTACTTGCGTAACCCCACGTTCCCTGAATAGGGAACGGAGACGTTACCCTTCGCCATGCCCTGGAAGTCATGGATCTGAGGTAAGCTGGGAGGTAAGTGGGTCCAGCTCCTCGGAAAATTCCATACTGAGGCTTAGGCACGCCCGGCTTTATACCCGGCTGATTGCTAATCAATCACCTTCGCCTGCAAATTAATTTGCCCGTTAATATGTTCGTCAGTCGCTCTCACGGTGATTCGCTCCCATTCAGTCGGTCTAATCCCGACTAACATCTCCGTTCCCTATTCAGGGAACGTGGGGTTACGCAAGTAACCTAGACGTTATGTATATTGAAAAAATATATTTTCTTTTCCATTGGTAGAAACATATAATGGTCAAATACAGCAGCTACTGACAGAAGTGTAAGAAAATGAACAGTTCCAAATGCAAACAAGGAGCAACAGAAATACTGGTTATTATAGTATATTAATCTACTTTCTGCAGTTAAATAGGAAAAAACTGTGAATAAGACAAAATTAAATGAATGTATCTAAAGTTTTCTACTGAATCCTCCTCTAATTTGAAAGCAGGAGCTGATGATTTCATGCATGTGCAGCAGAACCCATTAACGGTGTAGTTCTATACACTAGTGATGCCGAGATTGATTTAACAAGCCACAGTTCAGTTCACATACAGGGGCAATTCCCTTACCACAAAACAGTATAATTAGTGGTGTCAATCAATGAGAACCTTAATGTAAAAGATTAATATACTTTCAAGACAAAATCTGATTGTTTACTGAATTTTTTTAACTTGTAAAACCGATTTTCTCATGTAAACAACATACCTGCAATAAACCATCAATATCCTCCAAGTTATCTGTTTGCTTGAAAGCCATGTTATAGTTTATTGATCACAAAAACAATTAATATAAACGGAAACGTCAAAGACTCTCCTATGGAAAACCTGAATAACAAAAGACTTCTCCAAAGGAGGAGGAATAAATTAAGCTTTGTTCATGCACTCACTATAGTCACACAGACGGCTTGTGCTCGGTGGTAACACAAATAACACAAAACACCTGGGGAGTAATGAAACTGAATAAGAACCATACTTGAAGGGACAGATGGTCACATGACCAAGGTGGAAATAATTCATGGGAAAAACTATGAAACAGCAGAAAGGTATAACAGAATATAACAATAAAATTCCCTCTCTGGTTTTATCCATACTTCTTTGCACGTTGAACACAAAGAAATACAAAGTAAAAACAGCTACAGAGTTAATTGCGTTCATTTATTTCATTATTTTTTTCAAATTAATCACATGGAAAATTTTGAGAGCACAAAATATAATATACAATTAGTACTTTTGTGCTATTTGGATGATGTATATTGAAGGACTTTTCATTTTGTCAATTAATGTATTAAGGTATAATCATTAAATATAATAATTAAATCATTTAACTATAGCACTACATTTAACGATGTTTACTATTATAATTAGAATACAATAATACTCATGTAGCTATCAGCATCTTTATTAAATATTGTAAGTTTACTGCATGCATTCATCGTCGTCTATTGCTATATTTCAATAAAGGCCCATTTTAGTTTCTCCACTGCTCATTAACACGTCATAGGACATGTCCAAACACTACTAGTGTATGTGATTTTGCCTGTTTAACCACTTTTCCCCTAGGATGACCATACACACTGTTTCCTTTAACACTGAGAATGATCATCATTTTATATATATGACATTGAAAGACTAGGACCGATTGAATTCTGAAGGAATTACCAGCAGCCGGAGGAGCTGGTCAGAACAGCTCCAGCCTCCAGAACAGACAGTGGTTTTGCCTTCTCCTGCAGGCCTCTCATGTGACCTATCAAGGACGGGACGGAGACCTTACCCCTCTAAAAAGAGTGTGGTCTTCCAGGAGGGTGTGGAACTGAGAGATAAACAAGAATACTTGTGTTTTCTCACTGTGCCATCCAGTTTTCTGATATATCTCAATTACGTTAATCTATCTGTTAACTTGAGTTTGTACCTGGGAAGGAAAATAAGGGGTAATTTCCATTGATATATTTGCCAAATCACAGTTACATCAGAAACTAGTCGGTAGAAACATGCAACAAACATGTATTCCTGCTGTGTTTCGAATAAAACTATGCATTGAATGACATTTACAGTTGTACAATCAGAGCATTTCACAAGCTATTCCCTTGAGTTCCGCTCTGTGGTAGACTTGTGTGCAGTATAACAACGAGAAGCTGTGAGTTGTGTTTGTGTTGATCATCCTTTACGTAGATTATAGGTTCTTTTCTGGAAAAGAAGGGACGGTCCGTGATGCTGTAAGAATAGTTTGATTTTGTATTTTTATACTTGTATACTTTTATACTTTGGTTTTCAGTTAGATCAAAAGCTCTTAACTGTGATTAAGTAAAATGACGTTTTTAATATAAGACTTGTCATAAGCACCATAAGATCCACTTTTTAGAAATGAACAGCTGATATTCCAACTTCTACAGTCTCTTCAGAAGAAATCAGTTTCATCACACCACTACTGGGCCACGGCCAACAGAGTAACTGATATTTGTACTGAAAGAAGGATCGCATTTCAGGAAACCATTTATTTGTTTCGCATAATACGCAATGATTTTTCTGTCTTCTTTAAAACATCAGTTTTATGACTGAAAATGAAGCTGGAGAAATGAAGTAGGTTTCTCTTTACAATATCCTGCAGGATTCAAACTAAAAAATGCAGACAGAGCTTAAGGACGCCACTGGGGTCAAAACGTGTACAGACAAGGGAAAGAAAATAACCCAAACAGGATTAAATCTTAGACATTGTGTCTTTTATGTGGATCCATTTAGCTAAACCATTGTTAGTTCACATATATTTGGGTTTGAGACCGAAGCAAGCAAAGGGGATGAAAGGACAGCTTCCAGGTATTAATATTAATAAAATAACTGCTGATCTTCAGCAGCTCTGTGGATAAAAAGAGTTTATGAGTTGATATATTAAAAGGGGAGTCATGTGATGTCTGCTCCCATTAGCTGAAAAAGGCATCCTTTTTTTGGAAACATACGAAAGATGAAAAAGCTGGAGTGTGTTTTACAAATTCTCTAATACGATTTCTATCTGAGTTGGTCTGAATGTAAAACGTTTATCTACCAGACAAAAGTGCTGATTCACTCTGCTGGCAATGTGTCGTTCGTGACAACTAGAGTAAAAAGGCCAAGTGTCGAGCCTAATCCAAACAAACTGAATGGCGGAGGACTTCATTGTGGGAAAATGTCTGAATTAATGAGAATACAATATGACATATGGTGGGAATTTGATGGAGAGTCCCTACTGAGAAAGCAGACCTGCAGTCATTAATCTAATGTCATAAGCTCTTCTGCATGTGCTGTTACTGTCCCCAGGTGACTTTAGAGCAGTGTTTCAGAGCCAAAAGCACACATTTCAAGATGTTTGACTCACAAACTCGCTAGTTTACTTGCTCTTTTTTGCTAAAAACACAAGAATGGAGAACTCCCTGAAATCCCACTTGATAATTGAAAATGCACAAGGAAGAAAATTATGTTCATATAGGTAACGTATATAAGAATAGTGCCAAAATATTGTCACATATGGGAGAGACAACAAAGAGCTTGCACATGAAGTACTCAGAAGTCATGAATGTGAGATTTAAATGCTAAAAGTGAGCAAAAGCTGTTGAGCAAACGACTGCTTCAACCCATTATCTAATATTTCATCCACACCATTCTTCCGACATGAAATCCAAAGAAACGAGAAGCAAATGGATTGCTGCAATTCAAAGAAATCCATAATCTGACAACTATTATCTGGTAATTTTTAAATATTTTTGATACATGAGCAATTTTGTCATGGTTAAATTGCCATGAGCCCCGCCTGTTTCAGAACTCATCCGCCTAAGAAAAACATGAATAGGATGTGAATTAGGATGTGGTAATGGCTTGGATTGGCCTTCAAATTTCTATAAGAAATGTAGAAATAATAATGAGTCAAGACAGCTCATAAAACGCACAAATACCTCCATTCTCCAGTTCTCGTAGCTTTCTCAATGAAAATTAGTTAGGTCTCTTAGGTGTGAATGTGTGAGTGAATGTTGCCCTGCGATGGACTGGTGACCTGTTCAGGGTGTACCCCTGCCTCTCACCCAATGTGCTCTGGAGATCCGGCAGACGCCCGTGACCCCGAAGGGGAATCAGCAGGTTGGAAAATGAATGAGTGAATTAGTTGTTGCTGGTGACCATCACAGTTCATCACAGGGAAAGCTACGTATCACCACAGCACCTTTGCAACATAGAAACAAACATTTGCGACCCTTTCTGAACTCCAAACTACTGCAAGGTCTTGCAAGTTGCAACTTCACAGGATGTCTCAACAGTAAATATAAAATAAATAAACATAAACATAAAAAAATAGGACAAATACATGTCACTTCCTGCTGAATTTCTCTGCAAACGGGAAGTCAGAAATCACGAACAAAATAGAGAAATTACAAAGTTTTACACCAAACACATTGTGCATAAGCGGAAGTTCCCGCCGTGCGGTGCAGCCCTCTCTGACGAAGAGTTCAGTTGGGAGGAACTTTGATCTGCGATATCGGATCACGGGATGCAACTTGAACCACATTC